>PITA01002331.1:0-164551 GCA_004023965.1 Spilogale gracilis
CCCCCCCCCCGCGCCCCAGAACACTCAGGAGCCAGGGGCACCTACGCTGTGATCTGCTGAGTTACAGACTAGCTAATGAGACTCCTCCTGACAACAGCAAGCCCGTTCCTGCCCTCATTTTGCACTGTTCCCAATTCTCTCGCCTTTCAGGCAGACCCATGTCTTGTGACCCTATGAACCAGTCTGCTGTCCTCTTAAGAGATTTAAGAGAATGAGATGAATTTGCATTCCCAGTCATCTCCACTTCCAAGATGAAGGAACCACGGGCAGTCAAGGGAAAGAGAGTTCTATTACCAGAAAATAATGGTGTTGGAGTAGCTACTGCTTGCCACGCGCTGCGCTAGGTGCTTGAAGCTGTTGGCTCGTTGCATTCTGTGCGGTAGATAGCACCTCTGTGCAGGGAGAACTGAGAACAAGAGCCACCTGAGACGCAGAAGAGGCCAGTAACCTGCCCTAGGTCAGCGCTTCAGAGTTCATGATGGCAAGCAACAAAACCCGACTCTAGCTAACTTAAACAGAGAAGAAAATTTGGAGGGGACGATGCTGATAACTCACAGAATGTATGGGGAGCTTAGAAATATGCATGAACCAAGATGACTGAGTGAAGTTCAAGACCACACCAGGAGAATCCGTTAGGAGACTACCACACTGGACATTGGATGACACTTTGGTCACTGCCAAGATGTATTTCAAATGAGTTCTGTGCCTTTATATTTTATCTAAAATCCAAAATGCCAAGTGGTATCATCTGAGGGTTAGTAGGTCATGCTGCCAGGGTGAGGGCACCTTTAGCAGATCCTGACTCCTACCAAGAATCACTTGATGGGCCTCCAGATACAAAAAGGGGGTTCTAGAACTGAGCCACCAACACCTAATGACCTAGCAAACCAGACTGGTGTTCCCAGCGCCCACATAGCAGGTGAGGGGTAGAGCAAGCACAAAGCCATGTCTTCCTGGCTCCAAGTCACATGCTTTCTCTACCACCACCAGGGTGGTAAAGTTCAAAATATCACACAAAGGATGGCACACCAACTCTGCTCAATCTGAATCGATTTCACCAGAAATAAGGGCTCTTCCATGGCAATGCCCAATACTGATCATCCATTCTACACACAATGCAAAATCAGAACTCAGGGCTCCTGGATGCCTGGAAGCACATGCTATTGGGAATGCTTCCCAAACTTTTCCATAGAAAATGAAAATACTTGATGGCACACTGGGGTGAACTTGGACAACTGAGAAAGGGGCGGGGGAGTGGTGAGAAAGGATGGAGGGAGAGAAGTAGGAGAGATGCATGGCTTGGTAGGGGAAAGCTTGTATTTTCCTTACATTATATTATTATGGTATAAATAAAATAGAATCTCTCTGAACTCCAGGCTTCGATAGCCAACCACCTGCTGGACGTCTCCACTTCCAAGTACAGTAGATAACTCAGAGATGGTGTGTCTGTATCTGAACCCTCCCCCCCCTCCCCCACTGTCACCACCAGCTTGTTGTATCCGCTGTCTCTCCCAACTCAGCCAATGGTCTTGTTTATCCTAGCTGCTCAAGCTGAGACCTGTGGCATTGCCCTTGACTTGTTCTTTCAGATTCTACATTCTCCACACATTCTACGGATGCGTGTATTCTGTAGGACGCATGTACGCAGGCTACCTCGGAAAATCCTCTGGCCTCTGCCTTTGGAATACATTCACAAACTAACCACTTTCACTGCCCTCATTTTGTTCTAAACCATTGTCACTGCTCCTCTGAATTCTTACAATAGCTTCCTAGCTAGTCCGCCTGCTCTGATCTCCATGCCTGCAGGCTTTTCCCAATACAATGACCAGAGTGATCCTTGGAGAGTGTCAGATAATGTCACTTTTCTGCTGCCAGCCCCAGATGACTCCCCAGTTCACTCAGAGTGAAGAGCTACGTCCTTAAAATGTCCCACAAACCCCTTTATAATGTGTCCTCCATTACCTCCCTTATCTCGCCTTCAACTACTCTCTTCCGCTCACTCCTCTCCAGCCACAGAGGCCTCCTTGCTGTTCTCTGAACACCCCGAATGTGCCCTGCCTCGGGGCCTTTGCACCTGGTCTTTCCTCTGCCCAGGTGTCTGCATGGCTTGCTTTCTCACTTCGTGCAAATCTTTGCTTGAATGTCACCATCTCGATAAGTCCCACCCTGATGATCTTATTTTCTCAATCTCTTGTACCCCACTTGATTTTTTCCTTAGTGCTCATCACCTCACATGCTCTATTTTATTATTACTTTTTCTTTGCTTGTCTCCACTAAAATATAAACTCCAAAGGATAGAGGTCTCGTCTGTTTGTTCAGGGATATATTCCCCAAAGCTGGAATATTGCCTCGCTCTCAAATCATATTTGTTGAAGGAGTGAATAAAAGTACAAAATATCAGGGATGATATTTAAAAAGTTAAATTTGCAGAGAATTTAGATTTTGGAAATTCAAAAACGTTTTCTAATTTTTAGATGGTAGTTTAATAGGTAGTTTAATATTGTTTCCATGAACATAACCTTTTGTGTTGGGTTTTATGATTGAAATGCCTCTATGCAATTTTTGTCCCAGGTTTTCAGTACAGATCTCTTCAAATTCTTGATAATCTTCATTGACAAGAAACTTCAGGCGCAAGAGTCAGCGGCACGTTCAACATTTCACAGCCGTTGAAAATTATATTTAAAGCCTGTTGGAGAGCTCTGCCTTTTCTTTTGCTGACAAATGTAATGTTAAAATGCCTGTGATGATGCTAATGGATTTGAATGCTATGGAACTCTTTCATATCAAGTATCTAAAAATGATGCTGAGGCTCTAATTTGGAGGAGATATGTGCATGGTGAGAGTGGTTGCCCTGCAGCTTTGCTTGGATGCCACTAAAAGGGCGCATGAGCTATAAATGTTTAGAAGCATTTGATATTCATGAAGATAAAGAGTTGAAGCGTATGGTGTAGAGACACTAGCAGGCAGTGCATCCACGAGCAGCCCCGCCCACCCTCCGCACCCCCAGCCCTGTCTAGCAGCACCTTGGGGTCTGAGCCATGTGCTTGGGCGCTCCAAACCAGAGCTCCACCAGTTCATCATTCTAGATGAACTTTTAATCAGTGTATTACTATAAATAAATGCCATCTATCCAATAAAAATGCAACCAAGAATTTCCAAAGTGGCTCCTGGTAGGATTTTCCTGATACAGTGGGGTGGATGGCCATGGGTGTCATCTGTGTCTAAAAGTCCTCTTTCCTTTGGGATCTTCCAGTCTGGCTCCAGCTAACCCTAGCTTGCTTTCTCGTAATGCTCAGCCTCAGGGGAGGGACAGAGTTCTTCTCTTTCTTCCCCACGGCAGAGGGAAGACAAAGTTGGAACTTGGTTCAAATACTACTTTACAAAACGCCAGGGACTGGCCCAGGGGGAGAATAGGGATGCAGCCGGGCCAGTTGGTTCCATCTTTGACTGGCCCTGCAGGGTTTAAAGGCCCCATCCTATCCTCATGGGTTTCAAGGGTTCCATATCTTTGGATTTTCCTCCATGGGGAGCCACCATTTCAGTGACCATCACTTGGCAGAATTCACATAAAATATTTACTATCCTCAACATCTGGACCCTTCACAGGTATCTGAGTCTCCCTCATAAATGTGGGTTCTTGGAGGGAAGACCCTCTTTCTCTTTGGTAGCACTTTCTTTTTTCCTGGCAAGATGCCACCTTCTTAGAGACATTCCCTGCAGCTCAACTCTATGACAACTGCCCAAAGTTTCTCCCCGAAAGATGGATCCAATCACTAACCAGGGCTCTTTTCTTTACAAATGTTGAAGCATGGTGGTTAGAGTAATTTTTTACTACTCCACAACTTGATGAGGGCAAAGAGGGGATTCAGATGTGGGGCCCTGGAGAGGACCCCAGTGCTTTTGGTCTATCCCGGGCCCCTTCCCAAGGTACCTGTGGGGAGGGGAGAGAGAACAAATGGGCTCCAGAGCTCTTATCTGTCCCTTGAAATAATCAGAGCAGGGAGTTTAGGCAGAGGTAGGTTGAGCAACCCGCCATCCCCCCCAATACCTCTGTCCAGAATTCAGATCCCATAGGGATGGCTTTGTTCTGGACAAAGACAATCTGGCCCTCTGGCACCTTCAGCCCACACGTCCCCTCACTGACAGTTGTAGCCTGCAAAAGCTTAGGGACAAAAATGCAGAAAATGTCAGAAACAAGGCATCTCTTTCCCTAAGACTCCAAGATGTGCATGAACACTTTTGTTTGCTTATTTATCCTATTGCCTCAAATTAGAAGTGAAAACCAGAACAAAGAAACAAGAAACATTCCTCAGGATGGAATTACCTACATAGGCTTCGCCTTGGGGTTTGCTCTTGCCAAGACAGTTTGGAGTCTGTCGTGCTATTGCAACACACGAAATATCCCAAGGTCCCCCTTTCATCTGCTGCCTTCGAGGGCTGTGTGAAGTCCAATTCTGAAGGAAGGGGAAATTGGCCCTTTCTGGGTCTCTGGGGTCACTGGAAGCCTTCCCAGGCTTCCATGGGTAGATTTTTATCCTTAAAATATCCATTCCAAGCCTTCATCCCATGGGAGAAGTGGCCAGGAAATGGGAGAAGGAGGGTGCTGGGGAAGGTTGCTGAGGGAGGCTAAGATCCATCTCCCACCGTCCTTTTATCCTAGCCGGAGGCCACCTCTTTGGCATCCTGCCTGCTCAGATGTGACCTGGAGGGGTGCAAGGAGAAGTCCAGGGCACCCTGTCAGAAGACTGACTTCTGCTTATTTTTTGTGTCTGCTCTTGGGCTGCGTATCTCAATTCTCTGAGTCTCTGTTTTGTAAAGAAAAAGCCTGAAATGGGGGTCACCCCCATCGGGAGAGGATATCTCAAATGGAGCTGGGAAGCCATGTGGGGAGTGAGGCTTATGCAAATCCACTCCTGCACAGAACATAACTTCAACTGTAGAGCCCGTTGCCGAATCACGGCGTCTTTCTTCTTGCCGCCCTAGACAGCAAGCTGCAAGTTCAACAGATAGGAGACTCTTTGAGCTAATCGTAATTTTGCCAAATGATTTATGTAAGCCTTCTTGGCATTCCCCCTTTTGCCTTTCAAGACCCTCTGCTTCCTCCCTCCCACCACCACCACAGAGCACGATTTGGTTTTTTTCCCTGAATCTGCATCTCCCTGGATTGCAATTCCAGAGACCCCAATAAATTTTGCTTGCCTTGCAGCCTCCTTGCAAATTTTGTTTGACAGCTTCCTCCTATGTGAAATAGGGATAATAATATCCCATTATTTTCTTCTTACAGTGCTGGTAAGAATCAAATGAGATAATGCTTATAAACAGCCATATGAAGTGATAAATACTTTTCAGAAAGTTTCCACAGTGTGTGTGTGTGTGTGTACACGTGTATGAATGTATGCATTATATATGATCCTTTGGGACAGAGAGAGAACTGTCTTCCCCAAGATGTCATTCCAAGGTTCCCATGTAAATTGCTACACAGTGGGACCAGAGAAGATCAGAAGAGCTCAAACACCTTCTAGCTAGAATTAATTGGGATAGGAAGGTTTCAGGAGGAAGGCTAGACTTTGAAGGAACTCTGCTCTCACTCTATACCCTGGTACCAAAAGGGAAACAAGAGAGCAGAGGTGTAGCTGGGCTCTGACACCTGGAGGAGGGGGTTGGGGCAGGGACTGTGCCTAGACTTTTGGTCTGGAAAGCAGCTCCACTCACTGACTGCCTCACTTTGACCAACCTTCCTCTACCTTCCTATCGCTGTTCTAAAGGTGCCCAGGAAGAGCAGACTCCTGTCCCCTGTCCTCTCGTTCCCCACCCCCGTCCCCACTTGCTGTCAGGTTTCTGAGAGAGAATTCAACTCCACGAGGATTTATCCAGCCCCTTCTACAGTGCTTCACATTTTTTACGGCACTCTCCAGTTGCCAAAACTCATATCGATTACCTTCCTCTGAATCTCACCATAACATTGGAAGGCAGGTAGCGATAAATTAGTATCCTTCATTTCCAGAAAGAGAAAATGAGACTCTGGAATTATGTGATTTGCCTAAGGGTGCTGGGCTTGCAAGAGTAGAGCTAGAACTCACATTTAGGGCTTCTGACCATGCTTAAAGTCCTTCAGCAGCTAGCTTGGGTTTGCCTCTCACTCCTTACCAGGGCACAGGAAGCTCATAGGCATCTGCCAACACCTTCCTCTATTAGGAAGGCTCCCCTGGCTTGCCCGCGCGGAGGGCTTATGCTCCCCCCTTCACATGCCTTGCTTCCATTGTCATTCCGTGCTTACTCCCCGAGGCTGCTCATCTCTGCATCCCCAGCATCTAGCATAGTGCCTGGCACATAATCCATGTTGATTAATAATGAATACATAAGGTGGCGCCTAGGTGGCTCAGTTGGTTAAGCGACTGCCTTCGGCTCGGGTCATGATCCCGGAGACCCGGGATCAAGCCCCACATCGGGCTCCCTGCTCGGCGGGAAGCCTGCTTCTCCCTCTCTCACTCCCCCTGCTTGTGTTCCCTCTCTGGCTGTGTTTCTCTCTGTCAAATAAATAAAATCTTTAAAAAAAATTTAAAAAATAATGAATACATAAAAGAATGGGCACTTTAAGTAGGAAAATGATGGAAACAGCCTCAATGGCCAATAGTCATCGTGGAATGGTTAAATGTGACACATCCCCTAGATGGAATATTATACAGCTATTAAAAGTTACGCTAATTAAAAATTGATATGACTTGAAAAATTCTGGAGGTATAATGTTATGTGAAAACTCAAAATGCAAAGTTGCCCTTACATTATGGTCACAGCTATATAAAAGGACACAAAAGCAAACTCTCAAGAATCATACAAGGAAAAAGAAGTTGAGATTGTGGGTGATTTTTCTTCTTTCCATCTCTCCATAGTGTCCAGGTTTTCTATAAAAGACATGCATTATTTTTTAATGAATACAACAGCGACACAAACGATAACTGATAGGTATAAAGTAGTAAGGGAATTGATTGCTTTCAATGTTCATATCTCCAGGTGCTAGTGACTTACTTCCCTGGTGCTGAAAACTTACTAATAAGATGTCAGAGCCATTGTCTAAAAATCTAGAGAACTCCTGGAAGCTGATAAAATAATCCAGGAGACAGGCAATCTAAAGATGTTGCACCCAATTTTAGAAAATAAAGTGGTAGTCATTAGGAACTCTGCCTCGGGTTCACCAAGAATGAAGCCTCCCAGAGTCTCCTCATTTTTGTCTCGGATGAAGGTACTCAATGGGTAGATAAGGAGAATGTTACAGACATAATGTGTATCGATTTGTAGTATTATTGACGAACCCTCTCCCGTCCTTATGAACAAGGCGGAGAAATGTGGGCCGGGAGACAGCACTTTGTAAAGGTGAACTTAAGGGAGATTGAACAACAAACGCAAATCATACAATTTAATGGATGTGAGACTGTTCTGGAGCGAGGAAGGCAATCTGTGACACCTAACCCTCCGTGCCCTCCCCAAGGTCGGCATTGCTAAGCAACTACATCCCTCTTCTCCCCTGAATCCAGATGAAGCTTCAAAATCTTCTTGGCATAGGCCTTCAGGCAGCCCTCAGCTGTCAGTCAGAAGAAACACGCCATCTATTAGCCATCCCCGACTGGCAGGGCAGTCCCAGGGGACATGCCACAGGTCTATTTTGTACTCGATCCTGTTCAACATGTTTATCAATGATTTAGAGTGAAGACTGACCTAGAAAGCAGGTGTATCCAATTTATAGGTGACCTAAAGTTGGGAGGGAAAGAGCTAGAGTCAAATTTTAAACCATGTGAGCAGATTATCATATGGGATAGAAACCAAGGACTAATTTTACAGCAGCTCGTATAATCCTGTACTTGAGTTAAAAAAGGAATTGCAAAAGGAAAGAAAGGAAGAAAGGAAGGAAGGAAGGAAGGAAGGAAGGAAGGAAGGAAGGAAGGAAGGAAGGGAAAGAAAGAAATAGTGATACTATGACTTGATAGCAGTTTGTGAAATGGGGGGAAGGAGAGGACAAACATGATGTTTTAGCTGACTTGAAACTCAGCTTGAGCCACAGAGGATGTGTGGCTGTTGGAAAGGTCAATACAATTTTGGGCTGCGTTAATGGAATACAGGGCAGGATACAGAGGTGAAGATGATCTCAACTCATCCAGAGCTAGCCTTGAGCTAAAACTTTAGGGACTCTGAGCACTAAAAAGTACAATGGTGCCCCTGGTAACGTCACTCAAAATGAATCAATTACAGAGCACAAAAAAAGAGTAGGTAAAGTCCAGGAAAATTTACATTTTCTCTTGAAAATGGTTTTGATGACGTTTGAAGTATAAAAGATCGGCTTTTAAAAAGTTAATGCTCTTGTCTTGCTGTAGCCCTGAGGATCCGATAGGTGTGGTCAGCCCCGGAAGTCCCATTTCGAGAGGGATTTTGCTGTACCAGGGTCTGGATCTGATTGTTCCCTTCTCTCTTCCTAAACCTCCCATGGATGTCATGTGCATAGAGAATTGAATGCAGTCTCTTAGCCTGGAAGTATTCAGAGGTGGCCAGGACCTGAAAGAAGCCGCTTTTAAAAATCAGAACAAGGCAAATGAGGGACACTTGGTGGGCTCGGTCAGTGGGGCAGGTGACTCTCGGTCTCAGGGTTGTGAGATTGAGCCCTATGTTGGGTGTACTTAAAAATAAAATCTTTAGGGACTGCTGGGTGGCTCAGATAAGTATCTGCCTTCTGCTCAGGTCATGATCTCAGGGTCCTGGGATCGAGTCCCATATCTGCTCCTTGCTCAGAGGGGAGCCTGCTTCTCCCTCTGCCTGCTGCACCCCCTGTTTGTGCATGCTCTCTCTCTCTCCGAGAAATAAATAAAATCTTTAATAAAATAAAATAAAATAAAATAAAATATTAAAAAAAACAAAAACAACAGGACAAATGATTTCAAAGCCAAAAGTACCAAAAAGCTTATCATGAGCTATAGAAGTCTTTGGTTCTACCCTTGTCAACAATTTCAGTCCTGTTCCTGAGGTGCTACCATTTTTTTTATCTTTCCAATTGATTTATTCTGGTAATTACTTTTGTATCTCTAAATAATGTTTTTACTGATATGTCTTGTTTTATGTACTTTATACATTATTTATTGATTCCCTATGATGATGGCTGAGGGTTTAATTGTCTTACCCCCTTCTTCCCTCATCTTTCCATGATTACTATTTTTGGTAAAAATCAATAAATACTTATTACTTTGTTTATGGGGATACTGTTTACTGCCTCATAATTAGTCACACATCCTTTTTATATAACTTTTTATTCTCCCTAGAGTTTCTAATTCCTCTAATTTTGTCTTGCCTTATTTGTCTTTATAGAATTCCTTGTGTTTTTTGTTTTGGGTTTGTTTTTTTTTTTCCCTCCAGTGTTTCATCACATCACGTATTCTATAAACCTCTCTTGTTTTCCTGAAAATCTCTTTCCAGATACCTCCATCATCCTGTTCCAATCCGGACCGGTCGCTCTTTGGATGACCAGAACAACCAGCCTGGGATTGCCTCTTACTGTTCTTGTGGGTTAGAGCTAGTGCTTTCCCCAGCCCGTATTTTCCTCTCTTTTGATTTATTCCATTTTTCAACTAAATCCCTAAGAAAGTACACATGAAAGATAAATTACCCAAGTCCCATATACCTGAAAGCATTTTTGCTTGGCTATTGGTCTTGATTAGGTATAGAATTCTAGGTTTCTGGGATCGGAAGTGATTCCCATTCAGATCATTGAATACTCACGAGAATGTCATGTGAAGCCCGATGTTACAGATGAAAACTGTGATGCCAGTCCGATGCTAGTTCTCTGTAGGTGGACTGTTACCCTCCCCCGCATATAACCATTCCAGCCGCCCATATTTCTTTAACCTTAGCTTTCTCAATTTCACTCATTTTCTTGAGTATCCCATAGAACCACTGAATCTGGTTATCCTCTCCAATACTAGGAAATTCTTTTATAGCATTGTTTTGTAATTCTCCTTCCTTTTATTTTTTCTGTTTTCTTTCTGGCATCCTCTTCACCAAATGGTGGGCTGCCCAATTATTCTTCCATGCCTTCCTTTTTTTTCATATTTTCTATGTATTTTGATTCTTCTTTAAGAAGATTTCCTTGACCTTATCTTCTTAACTTTCTATGAAATTTCTAAAATTTAGGAAATCTTAAATATATACAAAAATACATTTTCAAGAGGTCTTTTGTGTGTTGTTTATTCCTTTTTCATAGTATCCTGTTCTTGTTACATGTATACAATATCTTCTTAATTTCCCTGAGGATCTAATTAGTCTTTTTAGTGTTTATTTTAAAATTATCTCCTGTTGCCTGAATTATCATCTTCTGGAGTTTGTTTTTCTGTTGTTGTTGTTGTTGTTGTTGTTACCATTTTTTTTAGTCTTGAGTATGTGGGACTCTTGGATATTTTTTCATATATAAGAATGAGAAAATAAGAAGCCACTTAGGGGCTTTGTCTTCATGGGTAGGACTGGTGGACCGATGGACTTCATCTCGGGATGATTGGACTATGAGCCAGCCCTTTTACTGGCAGACACCTAAGTATCACAGTAAAGCAGGCTCTTTGTTTTAGAGTTATTTGATTTATTTTTACAAGAAGCTTTCTCTTTTTTTGGTCTGGAGGATAGAAATATGGTTGTCAGGAACTCTACACAGTGTAGGGATGGACAACTACTATTTGGTACATGAATTTTCAATCAGCCTCTCTGATTTAGCTCTAAATATCACTCTCATTCTCCGATGTCCCTTACATCTGAGATCAAAATCTGTTCCCATGGACAGTTTGGCTCCATTCTCTGTAGCAGATCCCTTTTTCTAATTTTATCAGTGACCATTTTGCCACCTGCTGCCTTTAAGACATTTAAAGATTATCTCTTGTTTGCTATACCCTTTCTCATTCTCTTTGTTATATATTATTACTGTTATTATTATAAATTATTATAAACATACAAGTGAGTATGGGGGATAATGTTGAAATGTTCATATACCTATCCCTTCAGTTTTGTTATATCATTCAAAATATTTTACTATATTTGCTTCCTAGATTTTTTTGAGATTTTTATTTATTTATTCATCAGAGAGAAAGAGAGAGAGCACAAACAAGGGGAGCAGCAGGCAGAGGGAAAGGGAGGGAACCCAATAGTGGACTTGGTCCCAGGACTCTAGGATCATGACCGGAGCCGGGAGCAGATGCTTAACCAGTTGAGCCACCCAGGCGTCCCTTTCCCTTGTTTTTGTTTTTTTGTTTTGTTTGTTTTTTTAAGATTTATTTATTTGCTTCCTAGCTTTTTTTAAAAAATAAATAACATGTGATAGATTCAGTTGGAGTACACCCTTACCCCATTCTACTTCCCTACCTCCTTAGTTGCAGCCACTGCTGGCTTTGGTATTTTTCACTACCATGCATGTTTTTATAATTTGCTACATATATGTGATATACAGTATATGTTATTGTATGAAATGTTTTGTGTTTATATAAAGATATCAAAGTATACCTAGAATCTTCATATTACTTCTTTCAACAGCTCTTGAGGTCCAGCATGGAGCTTTAGTGCTGTGTACTGTTTAATTATTCAATTTTTCTCCGGTTAATGGAAATTTAAATTGTTTCCAATTTCTTACTCTTACATACAGTGCTAGTCTGAACAGTCTTGTACTTTTCTCCCTGAGCATATGCGCAAAAATTTCTCTAGACCCATGTGCTGTGTCATAGCATATACTTCACAAGTTCTCCAACTTCACAAGCATTGGTGTCCCGTTCCCCACCAGCAGAGAAGACGCAACACCCGGGTCCCCGTTGAAGCTCCCGGTTGAAGCTCCCGTTTATTCTCCAGGTTCTCCCCCTCTCCCGCCTCGCCATCTGGCAGTCTTCCCCGCCTCCCGCCGTCTCCTCCAGGGAAGCTTTCTAGCCCCCTTTTTATATAGTATCCCAGCCAATCAGAGAGGAGATCACGTGGGGCGTGGACTGCACGGCCAGCAGGCATTGGTGGCGTCCGGTGATCACGCACTGAGCACGGACCCACGTATGAGGCCTGCGGTCACGTGATCTTCAGGGAGGGCGCTTCCTGGAGCTGCTTCACTTGCTCGGTGCCATCCTTGGGGCGTGCCCCGGACACATTGGCAAATTGTTCTACAGAGTAAATATACCAGTTAATCTTCCCACCCATCAGCAGAAATGGAGGGCGTATCTTATTCCACATATTTTCCAGTAGTTCATATTTTTAGCAAACCAGATTTGCTAATCTGGTTAGTGTGAAACAGTATCTTACTCTAAGTTTGCATTTGCTTATAACAATCAAGTTGGGCATCTTTTTATTGGCATTCAAGCTTCCTTTTCTGTGGACCCAATGCACAGGCATACCTCGCTTGACTCTGCTTTGCAGATACTGCATTTTTCACCAATTGAAGGTTTGTGGCGATCCTTGCTAAGCAAGACTGTCAGCATTGTTTTCCAATAGTATTTGCTCACTTAGTGTCTCTGTGCCACGTTTTGGTAATTCTCACGGTATTTCAGAATTTTTCATTATTATTATATTTTTTATGATGATCTGTGATCAGCGACCTTTGATATTATGATTGTAATTGTTTGGAGATGCCATGAATCACACCAGTGTAAGACAGCAAACTTAACAGATACATGCTGTGTGTGTTCCCACTGCCCCAGGAACCAGGTCGTTCCCTCATCTCCCTTCCTGCTCTCCAGCCTCTCTATTCCCTGAGACACAGCAATATTGGAATTAGGCCAATAATGACCCTACAATGGCCTCTAAATGTTCAAAGGAAAGGAAGAGTCGTGCATTTTTCACTTTAAATCAAAAGCTATAAATGATCAAGCTTTGCAAGGAAGGCACATCTGAAGCTGAGTGAGGCTGAAAGCTACACTTCTTGCACCAGTTAGCTAAGTTGAGTGCAAAGATAAAGTTCTTAAAGGAAATCAAATGCACCACTCCAGTGAATACGCCAATGATGGAAAAGCAAAACAGCTTTATTGCTGATGTGGAGAAGTTTTGGGTGGTTTGGATAGAAGACCAAACCAGCCAGACATTCCCTTAAGCCAAAGCCTGATGCAGAGCAAGGCCCTGACTCTCTCCAGTTCTGTGAAGGCTGAGAGAGGTGGGAAATCTGAAGAAGGAAGGTTGGAAGCGTGCAGAGGTGGGTTCATGAGGTTTAAGGAAAGGTGGTGTCTCCATAACAGGGAAGTGCAAGTTGAAACAGCAAGTGCTGATGTAGAAGCGTAGCAAGTTCTCCAGAAGATCTGGCTCAGAGAGTGGAGGTGGCTCCACGAAGCAGCAGGCATTTCAGTGTAGACTGAACAGCCTTCTACTGGACGAAGACGCCATCTAGGACTTCCATAGCTCGAGAGAAATCAAAGCCTGGCTTCAAAGTTCAGTCTGACTCTCTTGTTAGGGGCTCATGCAGCTAGCGACTTTAACTTGAGGCCATTGCTCATTTACTACTCCCAGATCCTAGGGCCCTTAAGAATTACGCTGAATCGACTCTGCCTGAGCCCTATAAATGGAACAACAAAGCCTGGAGGACAGCACAGCTGTTTACAACCTGGTTTACTGAATATTTTAAGCTCACTGTTGAGACCTACAGCTCAGGAAAAGAGTTTATTTCAAAACATTACTGCTGATGGACATTGCACCTGATCACGCAAGAGGTCTGATGGGCAAGTGTGAGATGAACGTTGTTTTCATATCTGCGAACACAGCATCTGTGTCATTTTGTTGCCCGTGATGAAGTTGTCATTTTGACTTTAAATCTTATTATTCAACAAATACATTTTATAAGGTTATCACCACCATGGATAGAGATTCCTCTATGGATCTGAGCACAGTAAGGAGAAAATCTTCCAGAAAGGGTTTACCATTCTAGAAGTCATTAGGAACATTCATGATTTATGGGAAGAGATGAAAATCCCCACATTCACAGGGGTTGGGAAGAATTTGATTGCAACCCTTTGCAAACCTTTCTGCAAAGTCTTTGAGGGGGCCAGGTCTTCAGTGGAGAAAGGAGCTGCAGATGTGGTGGAAACAGCAGGAGAACTAGGATCAGAGCCTGAAGATGGGTGTGAGTTGCTATAGTCTCATGATAAAACCTGAATGGATGAGGGGCTGCTTCTTATGGATGAGCAAAGAAAGATAGGATCTACTCCTGGGGGAGATGCTGGGAAGATCTTGCAGTGACAACAAAGGATTTAGAATATCACATTAACTTAGCTGATAAAGCAGTGGCAGGTTTGAGAGGATCGACTCCAATTTTGAAAGAAGTTCTACTGTGGGTAAAAGGCTATCAAATAGCATCACATGCTACAGAGAGATGGTTGTGAAAGGAAGAGCCAATCAAAGTGGCAGACTTCATTGTTGTCGTATTTTAAGAACCTGCCGCATCCATCCCAGCCTTCAGCAACCCCCACCCTGATGAGTTAGCCGCCCCCCACGTGGAGGCAGGACTCTCCACCAACAAAAAGATTATTATGACTCGCTAAAATCTCAGATGATGGTTTGCATTTTTTAGCAATAAAGTATTCTTTTTAATTTTTTTTCTTTTTTCAAAGATTTTATTTATTTGACAGAAACAGAGCGAGAGAGGGAACACAAGCAGGGGGAATGGAGAGAGGGAGAAGCAGGCCTCTTGCCTGGCAGGGAGCCCGATGTGGGGCTCGATCCCAGGACTCAGGGATCATGACCTGAGCCAAAGGCAGACGCTCAACGACTGAGCCACCCAGGGGCCCAATGAAGTATTTTTAAGTTAAGGCATGGATGTTGCTTTTTAAAGCATAACGCTATTGCAGACTTTAATACAATATAGTGTAAACATAACTTTTATAGGCACTGGGAACCCAAAAAATGCATTGCCTCACTTTATCACAATATGTGCTTTATTGTGGGGGTCTGGATCCGAACGTGCAGTATCTCTGAGGCATGTCTGTATGTAATTTTTGCCCAAGTTTCTATTGGCTTACCATTATTTTAGTGATTTCTAGAAATCTTTATTCCTCCGTAAAGCGTAAAGCGGAAGCTTTTTAGAAATGCAGAATCTTAATCCCTGCCCTCCACACACTGGCTAGGAATCCTCATTTGAACAACCCTCAGGTGATTTGATCGCACATTTAAGTTTGAAAAGCACTGATTTAGAACGTTTTGCGTAAGACTGGGATTCTCTGTCACTTGAATATATGGGAGACATTCCCTGTAAAACCGGTTGAGAATGATTTTCTTAGTCAAGGCTAAGGTTGTTGATATAGGTAAATGTTTATCTAATTTCTTCAATGATTATAGGCTTATTCTGCCTTTTAATTTTCTTCTGAGTTTTAGTAAGTTACTTTTTTTTCCTAGAAAACTCATTTTATCTATGGTTCTTAGAGTACTTAGTTATTTTAAAAGGATATTCATATGCATCTTAGGATTTTTAAATTCTCTGCTATATCTGAAATTCTATCTTCGTTTCTGCCTTTGTAGCCCTCACTCTTCCTCCCACCCCCCCACCCCACCCCCCATTTAATCCTGCCAGAGGTTTGTCTGTTTCTTTAGTCTTTTCAAATGACAAGGTTCTGGTCTTATTGACTTCTCCTCTTAAAACATTTTCTATTTCATTATTTTCTGCCTTTATCTTCTTTTTATGTTCTTTTTCCACCTTTTTTTTTGTGCTGAACTCTTAGCTCATTAACTGCTTAATCTTTCCTCCTTAGGATCTAAGCAACTGAAACTATATACAGGCCCACACATTACTGAGAACTGTGGCCCTCATAGTTTGAGGCTTCGTATTTTTATTCTCTTTTAGGTCTTAATGTCTTCTAATTCCCCCTTCTTTTGTCAAATTTTTTTTTTAAGATTTTATTTATTTATTTGACGGAGAGCGAGATAGCAAGTAGGCAGAGAGGCAGGCAGAGAGAGGAGGAAGCAGGCTCCCTGCTGAGCAGAGAGCGGATGTGGGCCTCGATCCGAGGACCCTGAGATCATGACCTGAGCTGAAAGCAGAGGCTTTAACCCACTGAGCCACCCAGGCGCCCTAAAAATGTTTTAAGGTGTATAACTGGGTATACCTGGGTGACTCAGTCAGCTGGGTGTCCAACTCTTGATCTTAGCTCAGGTCTTGATCTCAGGGTCATGAATTCAAGCCCAGTGTTCAAGTCCAATGTGGAGTCTACTTAAAAAAAACTTTATGGGGCGCCTGGGTGGCTCAGTTGGTTAAGCGACTGCCTTCAGCTCAGGTCATGATCCTGCAGCCCGGGATCGAGTCCCACATCGGGCTCCCTGCTTGGCGGGAAGCCTGCTTCTCCCTCTCTCACTCCCCCTGCTTGTGTTCCCTCTCTGGCTGTGTTTCTCTCTGTCAAATAAATAAAATATTAAAAAAAAAAACCTTATAACTGCATTGAATATTCTAAAGGAGATTTAAAAATGTATTGCTAGTGGGCACCTGGGTGGCTCAGTGGGTTAAAGCCTCTGCGTTCAGGGCGCCTGGGTGGCTCTGTAGGTTAAAGCCTCTGCCTTGGGCTCAGGTCAGGTCATGATCTCAGGGTCCTGGGATTGAGGCCCGCGTCGGGCTCTCTGCTTGGCAGGGAGACTGTTTCCTCCTTTCTCTCTCCGCCTGCCTCTCTGCCTACTTGTGATCTCTCTCTCTGTCAAATAAATAAATAAAATCTTAAAAAAAAAAAAAAAGCCTCTGCCTTCGGCTTAGGTCATGATCTGAGGGTCCTGGGATGAGGCCTGCATCACGCTCTCTGCTCAGCAGGGAGCCTGCTTCCTCCTCTCTCTGCCTGCCTCTCTGCCTACTTGTGATCTCTCTGTCAATAAATAAATTTTTTTAAAAATCTTTAAAAAAATATATTGCTAGCTTCATTATACTCTGGATTGAGTACACAGCTTTTATGGTATTAGGTCCTTGATGCTTGTTGTGACTTGTTTTAGGGACCCCCTCCCCCACCCATGCGGTCTGTTTTTGTAGAGGGCCGTGTTATGTGCCCTTGAAAAGGAGGTGTGTCTTCCAGTCCTTAGGTGCAGCTCAATCTTGTTTATATTTTTTCAAACCTTTAATCCTTACTCATTTTTATCTGCGTATCAATCTGTCAATTGCTGAGAGCTATGTTACAATTGTCATTATCATTTTAGATATGTAAATTTCTCCTTGGAATTGTCAACCTTGACTTTACATATTTTGAAGCTGTATTAGTAGCTTCCCACAAATTTAGAACGTCTCTATATTCATGGCAAATGGACCCTTTTAATATTATACAGTGTCCGGTTCTATTCTTTTGTGTTATGTGTCCATCTTTACTCTTAATAATAGAACCTATGTTAATGTACAATAAAAGACTCCTATGCCAGTGTTCTTGGGATTGGTGTATGACACGTACATCTTTTCCCAGTTTCCTTTGTTCAACTTTTCTGTGCGTTTTCTTTAAGAGCTATCACTTCTGAACAGCACGAACCTTTTTCAAAAACCCAACCTGACAATCTTTGTTGTTTTGTTTTGGTTTTTTAAAATATTTTATTTATTTATTTGACAGAGAGAAACACAGCTAGAGAGGGAATACAAGCCAGGGGAGTGAGAGAGGGAGAAGCAGGCTTCCTGCCAAGCAGGGAGCCCAATGAGATGCGGAGCTCGATTTTGGGACTCCGGGATCATGACCCAAGCCCAAGGCAGACTCCCAAGGACGGAGCCACCCAGGCGCCCCTGTCTTTTTTATTTTAAATAGCAGCATAGTCTTCTTTCATTTTATTGACATGAACCATGTTTTCGACGATTGTTTTGCTGTGCTTTTGAGCATTCCATAGAAGTACTTTCAAAAAGCTCTGCAGTTAAAGACTCTCCATCATTTCATACCAGGAAATGTCTTTACTTCACCCTCACACTTGAAAAAATGACTTCGTGTTGTATAAAATTCAAGGTTGACAGTTATTTTCTCTCTAAACTTTAGATATTTTCTTCCAGTATTTTCTGGACAAATAATACACTATTTTCAATACAAATGTTCTTTTAGATAATCTGTGTCTCTTATCTCTGCTGATTTCAAAGATCTTTTTTGCCTTCAGTGCTCTGAAATTTCACGGTAATGTGGTTTCCTGGTGTGCATTTAGTTTCATCTGTCCTCCTTGGGAATCTTCACAAATTTCAGCAAATACTCAGTCACCATCTGCCCTCACGGCCCTACCCTGCCGTCCTTTAACTACTGTGAGACCCATTAAACATTCTCATTCTGGTCTCCACTGTGGCAATCCTCTTTCTTCCCTTCATCTACCACCGAGGTCTCCACGTGTTTTTAACTTGCATTGTAAACTCATCTCTCCGAGCCCTTCATCTCTAGGATCCTGGGCAACCCCAGATGAGAAAATGTTCTTTTAAGGACATCTCATGTTTGCCTACGTTAGGAGTCCCAAATCTATCCACCAACTCTGGACCACTTTTTAATATAAAATTATCAGCTTGTTTATTTCTGGGCATGAAGCTAGGATAAAGTCAAAGACCAATTCTGCATGAGGAATTGGTCCCTGGTTATAAATTACCAGGGGAGACCCCACTCTTGCTGGGACAAACTTCCTCGTCATCCTTCTGCTCTAGTAGTGGACTTTTCTATCCCATTCTTTGGTGACAGTGTGACCACCTGCAGATCAAGGCTCTATGCAGGGATCTCAGTTCCAACACTCCTTCTGAGAAGGCCCAAAGCCTAGTCCTTGGGTCCCACTTAGGTACTAATCCCACATCCTTGGGTCATTGAACCACACAATTGCTACATGTCAATTCAAATGCCTCCTGCTCTGCTCCAGGTTCCTTGCGTCTGGTTCTGGAGTGAATTTTCTTATTGTCTTAAAAGTCAGTTGGGTTACTTGCCATTCTAGGTCTTTGTCCTGGGCATGATTCTGGTTATATAGGCCAGCTCACTGCTGAACTGAGAGTCGTGCCTCTTCTTTCTGATCTCTAAATCCTACCATGACCCACCCCTACATCCTTCTCTCCAGCCAATGGAGCCTGTGCTCTGCTTCCCGAGTCTTTCCTGGCCATTCCTGAGCTCTGGCTTTCTAGTTTCCATGCATTGGGGCTCTGCAGTGAACCCCCAGGCTTCTGCCCATCCTCCTACAGGTTCTTTTCAGTGTCTGGTTTCCTCCATCACCTCCCCTCCTGTTCTTTGGGCTCTTGTGAGTTTATGCCTTTCTTTTATTCCTTATTTTCATTGCAGTGGGGATTTGGAAGGGAGAGGAAATAAACACATGCTCAGTCCTCCATGGTTAGCTGGAAGTCCAAATTATATCTTATCTTCCCTTTCCTTTAATTACAAGTGAGCTTGCTCTTTCTAACATGCTCATTTTTAAAAAAAAAAATCTTTGTGTTGCCATTCATATCCTTTATCTGTTTTGTGTTTGTTCTCCTCACCCCACTTCTACTCCATCTTGACTGTTAGAATATTCCTTTCAATTTACATGTCAATTATTTTTGTTAAAACATTAACACTTGCCCTGAAGGCTGGAAGCAAATACTTGTCTTTAGTCTTGTTTTTAAATTAAAAAAAAAAATTTTTTTTATCATGTCCTGTAGTGGGTCAATGACATCGATCATTGTGCTGGTCTGGCACTCTTGTATTTTTTTATAGAAGTGTTTGGGTTTTGCCTAAATTCCTATTTTTATATAGTTTGATCTGCTAGGTTTTCCATTTCTGCTATTGGTTTTGCCCTGACTGGGAGAGCAGAAATGCTCCCCCTAAGACTGTGGGGAGAGAAGGGCTGACGGGAAGCAGAGAGAGTGATAGGAGAGTTTCATGAGAGTTTTCATTTGACCCCAGTCATCTGTCGGTACACGGATAATTGAGAACTGACTACCGCATGAAATTGATAAACTGACCTTCTTAATTATGTGCTGATATACCCTATCATTCACTGTGGGCAGGAAGGTAATTTCCAGGCTGGCCCTCAAGCATGCGCTCACCCACCCTCTTCCTTGAGATTTTGCACTTTGGGTGACCCGCCCTTCCAGTGAGTTCCCGTTAAAATCCACTCGTCTCCTGATGCCCAAAAGTGCTGAAAGAGAACGACTTCCAGTCTTTATTGCTGCCTGAGCCCCAGCTTGTGCGTAAAGGGGACGCAGCACATATCTCACGCGCCTCTGATGGTGGCTGGCGTGCCGCTTGATAACAGAATTTCTCAGACAACAGGCCCAGGCTGGGGAATTTTCATATTGTCTTTCCCTACAAGTAATTTCCAATGTTTATGCTCTGTGGAGCCCCTTTCGAGTGTCAGAGCAGAACAAATGCCAGTTTTAATGGACTTGCTAAATCATAAAAACTGCTTGCAAAATTGCATCTGATTAAAACAGGAAAATGCTCCATTATTCAGAAAAATCTCCCTGCAGAGGCTCACAGAGGCGGCTGGAGGTGGAGAGATGCTGGGAGTGCCCAGATCCTGTGGAGTTTTCTCTCCACGGACAAGATGTGGCTCCATTTTCAGTTTTCCTATCCCCTCCCCAGGTCCCCAGTCCTTCTGCCTGCCCCGATGAAAGGAAAAGGGACATTAGTCATTTCATAATTAATGTGGCAGCATGTTATTAGCTGGTACACAGCATGCATGATGAGGTAGGGCGAGTTAGGGGATGGTGGGGTGGGAGTGGGGCCATATTCCGGCACCTCTGAGTCACCTACAATGGCTTCCATGCAGCAAAGACCAATACAGCAGAAGCCACAGAGCCTGCCCTGCATATTTCCTGTTATATCCGGACCAGAGTCTCCTGCCATTACAGCAAAATGCAAGCTGAAATTGAATCATCCCACTAGACAGCCCCTTCCAGTGGATGGTCAGTGGAGTCTGATTCGGGTATTTACCTAATATTCAGCCAGCTAGACGGGCAGACTAATGGGCCAACATCACACCCGAGTACCCCTGGTGTGTAGAGGATTGTCCCAACATCTGGATGCCCTGTCCTCCCCTCATGGGGTTCCCAGCCCAACATGGGCAAGAGGATGGAAGGGAAGAAGGGCAGGGCAGGCACAGTCCCAGACGCAGAGCAGGGTCTCTCTGGATGAGCAAGGACAAGATGAATGGCAGTCAGGTCGCTCTGGATCATTCCTGGTTGGTGTCGCTCAGCTCCAAGAGCCAGGAAAGCAGCCTGGGCACCCAGGACGCAGAGGCCGGTGCTAACTGGGTGTCCCCGGCATTGCGGCGCAGGGCAAGAAACAGCAGTGACTTACTTACCAGGAATCCAGGGGCAGCTGGGCTCCGCTGGGCCGCTCTTCTACGCCCCATGGAGTCAGCTTGGCTCTTCATGAGGCTGCCTTTAGCTGGGGTTGGGGCACCCAAAATGGCTTCATTGCCGCCTCTGGCATGCGGGGAGGCTGGAGGGCTGCCCAGCTTCTCCCTGTCCTGTGCCCCACCCAGCCGCATGGCCTGTCAGCAGCCAACAGCAGTCCAGCCTGTGTGTCTCTGCCTGGTGGCCGATTTTAGGCCTAAGCCCGGCTCCATGTCACTTCTGTGGCCTTCTGTTGGCCAAGTTCCAGTCATAGGGCCAGCCTAGGCCAGGGGCAGGGGACGAAATCTGACCTTTTGGGGAAGGGGCAGGCATGTACAGGGAGAGGAGACATCTTGGTGGCCATTTTTGCAATCCGCCATGCCACGGAGGCTGCCTCATACAGGGTGGGTTTGAAGTCAGAAGACCCAGACCCCATTTCTCCTTTGCCTTGTTGAAAGAACTCGGGAAATCACAAGACCGCCACCCGAGTTGTGTTTCCCTCTTTTACAATGGTCCTTCCACCAGGCGTTCATGGGTGCCGATTTAGCGAGGCTATGGCTAACACAGCATCTGGCCACTGGCCATTTGCTTTAGCTGGGAAGGGGCCTGCTCCGGCCATCACCTCCCCCTGCCCCCTGCCCCGCCCCACTGTTGCCTGGCCTAATCAGGAGCTTTCTCTGCTTCTATCTCTTAAAATGCACTGGCCTCCACCCCATTTAAAATGTCTTCATTCCTCTTGGGTTGCTATGATTTCCAGTTTTGCTTGCAGGCTCTCTTTCCTGGTGCATCACCCCAGAACTGTGACACCGGGACATCTGGCCAAGGGACTGAGTTTCGGCTGTGCCCTGCCTGCATCCTGGGCAGAGCGGCATCGGCCCTGGCCAGGGCCTGACCCTACTTAGAGAGGCTCTGTATGGACCAGGAGTGACCAACCTGAAGGCAGCCCTGGCAGGACTTGAGAGGCCCGTGGTGGGAACCTGTGGGCTGTCCGCCCAGCCCCTCCCTGCTGCAGGCTGCATGGCCACCCACCGTTGCCCACGACAGAGCCTGCTTGGCTCAACCCTGGGGTTAAGGGCTCTGCCCCGTTTACCCACTAGCAACGGCCTCTGGGCCTCCTTGGCTTCCCTTCCCGGCCCTCTCAACCTCTCGCCCAGCTGCTGCCTGTCACCCACTGGCCTCCTTGCTGCAGAAATTATTTTTATAAACTCCTCCTTGACTGAAGAGCCACTTTAAAGAATTTAAAACACTGCTGCTCTCTCCTAATGAGAGGGAGAAGAGACGCAGCAGCACTAAATTCTCTAGAGCCTTCCTGTAGTGTTCTGATGTCACTGTCTCTGGATATATTTCTCTTCCCACAACATACAAAATATTGGCTGGGGAGCATCGCTACCTATTTTAGAATCATCCCCTGGAGCACTCTGTCTCCTTCTAGGATTTCCAAATACTATACAGTGTCAATACCACAGACTTCAAAAGTTGGGGATGGGGAAGTAAGTTGGAATAGGACACCAGACCGCAGTCCTAACGTGCACCTGCCAAGGGTCCACCGTGACCCCCTCCCCCACTGGGCGGGGCCCAACAAAGATGGCGTCCCTGTGGGCCCAGCCAGATGGAGTCACTGGTGCCAGGTCCTCAGGAAGGACAGCAGCTGCCTGGGGTACACCCTGAAGCCAGCCCTGTCTTTATCTGTGGGGCACTCCAGGCACCCCTGAAGCCCATGGTTGCAGCCCTGGCACTTCCTGCCCTAACCTGCCCATGGCAATCCGGTTGGTCTTTGTTTTTTGAACCTAACCCTCTGACTCCTGACTCTTTGGAAACTAGCGTGCCTGGCTTTATCTGATGCCTACCCTTACTCTCGCGGGGGTGGGGGGGAAGGGGGCTGGGGGCTTCATTGCAGTGAAGGGGGTGGTCCTGCGGAACAGAAGCCACTGCCACTTGGCTGAAGGCATCACTGGCCACCCAAACACCCATCATGCCCCCCAAGTCCCCTCTGCTGTCCAGTATCCTTGGGCAGGGACAGCGGGACCTCCAGCTGCCCGCCCCACCCTGCCCCGCCAGCCTCTGGAATTGGGTCCCTTCTCTGGACCACGCAACTTCTCTGCACCAGCCTGTGCGGCTGGGGCCCACCTGACCCACCGCCTGAAATGCTCCCTCATCGCTCACTTCTGGACGCAGATGAGGCCTGAATTCAGGCTGCCCACCTCTCTTGCACAGAGGAGAAGACAGCTCCTAATGTGTCTCCCAGCTTCCAGTTGCGCCCCTGAAGTACATTCTTTGGGTGACGCTGAAGGGCTCTTTCTAAAGCCTCAGGCAGACATGGCCTTCCACACCTGGACCCCTTCCAGGGCTGCCACTCACCACCAAGCCCACCCACCTCATGCCCAGCCCACGCCCCCAGGCTGAGCCATTTCCGGCCCTGATCTCCTCGCCTCTGCAGCCTTAAGTACTGGGTTCAAAGCCTGACATTGTCCTCAACTCGCAGTGTGACCTTGTCAGTAGGTGAGGTTAATCAGAAACCTAATTTACCAGAACAGGTGAATTTATGCTGGGAGGCTGACAATGATTATTATCACTGACTGATTATTATGATAATATAATGACAGCTAATGCTCAGCTTGCACAAATTAATTAGGCAAAATATTTAACCTCTTAAAGCCTCAGTTTCCTCATCTGTAAAATGGGGATAGTAGTGTTGATGTGAGGCTTAAATGAAATAAAATCGCCACAGCCTATATTTCGAGTCTGGAAATGGCAAGAATTGAACACAGGCGAACTATTACGGCCGTGTTGATGCAGCTCCTGGATTCTAGTCCAGCTCGCTCCACTGCCCTGACCTCCCCCCTCCACAACCTGCCTGGATACCTCCTGCTCATCTGGCAAGTTGTATTTTAGATGTCACCACCTCCAGGAAGTCTTCCTTCCGCATTAGGTGCCACTTCCAGCTATTCCCATTCTGAGCCCTGCGACAGGATGGACTGCTCATCCTGAGTTAGTTGTCTGTTCCCCCTGCTAGTCTGGGAGCCCCTTGAGAGCAGAATGTGCATCTTACTGGTACGGTCATCTCATAGTCGCTGTAACACTTGTAGTGGATGACCAGGAAACACGTGGTGTGGGAACCAACAAAGGCCTAGCGGGCTCCACATCTACACAAGCTGGACCCCAGGGCAGGACCATCGCCATCCTTGAGGACTTCTTTATCCAGATGGGCTGGCAAGAATAATAAGCATCCAACAGTGGTAAATGGCTCAAGATGGTACATGCACACATCACGGAGTGAGCAGAATGGACAATCAAGCAAGCTGAGTGCTCAGAGAAGGGAATGATCACTGTCGGCATATTGAATATTGCTTGAAATAAGTGGGCCATCGACTAGGACATGGAAATTGCTTTTGTCACACAGAAAGTTTCATTGCAGTGGTACTTGTGGTAACAGGATTTGACTTGTAATACAGAGCACTTATAGGACCTTTGTGATTCCCAAGCACTTATCATACATTCGTGAAATGCATACTGTAAAAAAAATATCCCAATTGTTAGGAGATGGGCAGCTCCAATTTTCTGCAGCAAGTCTTTATTTGCTCCTTGATCACAACCTTCTGACTGGAGTCTGGGATTTCTCCTCCATGGGTTCATCCGACGCAGGCTCAGGCCTCTGGCCGGGAAGAAGAATCTCTCCCCCCAGGGCAAGTGGGCCTGTCTGCCCAGAACGATGCCTCTGGTTTTCTGGAAAACAGGAGAGACTGAACACCTTGATCCAGACTCTGGCTTCTGGTAGCTTACAGCTAACAGGTGCTTCCCTGCTTGCTGAGGGAGGACACCCAGGCTTCAAGTAAATCTGTGACTCTTCTGTCTCCTGCAGGAAGGGGACCAGCACACCTCTGCCGGGGACTTTGGGGACACCCCAGTGTAGCTAGCTGATTCATTCTCCAGATTAGCTGTCCTTGTGCCGAGGAGTGCTCAGCACTCAACCTTAGCATTTGTTTGCTGTGACTCAGTATATGCTGCTGGCCCAACCCCCAGGCTTTCTGGGTTCCTGGCTTGCCCGTGACACCCTGGCCCCCTCCTGCCCACAGGCCATATTCTGCCCCTTCCTAGGACAAAGCTAGGCACCTGGGAAGCTCCGTCTGAGGGCAGGCTGTCCTGATCATCATTATCACCATCTTTTTCAGAGTCCAGCCCCATCTCTACCTCTTATGAATAGGTTTCTGAGTGGCTTCACCTAACAAGAATGGAGCCTTCTTACTTGGAATTTTCAGCACACAAAGCACTTCCGTGTATAGATTCTTATTTCTGCTTCATAGCAAGTCCGGGAAGGTAGAGAGCGGGGCAGGAAGTGGCATTCACATTTCTCTGGCCGGGAAGGGAGTTGCTGAAATGTGAAGTCATGTGGACCGGAGTCAGTCCCGTGCTCATCTCAGACCCAGAGCCTCCACTCCCCATCATGCACACTTTTTGGACCACAATTCACATAAGAAATACATTTTCTTTTCTTTCTTTCTTTCTTTTTTTCTTTTCTTTTCTTTTCTTTTTTTTTTTTTTTAAAGATTCTATTTATTTATTTGACACAGAGAAACACAGCTAAAGAGGGAACACAAGGAGGGGGAGTGAGAGAGGGAGAAGCCGGCTTCCTGCTGAGCAGGGAGCCTGATGCAGGGCTTGACCCCAGGACTCCGGGATCATGATCTGAGCCAAAGGCAGGTGCTTAATGACTGAGTCACCCAGGCGCCCCAGAAATACGTTTTCTATCAGGGCCTACTGCCCCCACAGGCACGCACCCACATCCCACAAAATGGGAACAAAAGTTTCATAAAACAATATTGCCTTCACTGCTTGCAAATCTCCTCCCTGCCCCTGTCCTGTCCTCTTCCCACCAGCGGGGCATAACCGCCTTGGCCACTCTGTATCTAGGCCTCTTCCTCCCCTACCCTCCCACCCCCCAGGTCTGCTTCTCACCTGAAATTTTTCTCTCCTCACCACTTCCTCAACCCTGACTCACTACTTTGCACTTGTGTTACTCCTGATGTAGGTTATAAAGGAGATGAGGTCAGGGACTGCTCTCTGCTGTCCCCGCGGCCCTCTCGGTGCCCATCCAGGCCTGAGGCCACACACAGGGCTCTGTGCATGGGTTTGGTGGCCGGGCCTGGGCTGGCAGGGGAAGGGAACTGCCTCCCACCTCCCCTCCAGCGCTCTTCAAAGGACCTTGGCTGCTTATCTCACTGTGATTAATATAGGTCCCTTTTGAACTCTGACACCTGCTGGCGACAAATGTTTATTGGGCAGAAGGTACTGGAAATGCAGCATCTAATCTAGAGATGGAGGATGGGAGAGAGGACAAGGCGAGGAGGTGAGGTGGAGGAGGGGAGGCAGGGAGCTAATACAGCTTCAGCAAGACTAGCCCCAGGGTCAGAAGGGAGCTCGGCATGGACACTTCCCAAGGGGACCCTCCCAGTACCCCCTGGGACAACAGCACTTAGCCTCCAAGGAAATGTTCAAACCTGCTGCCTTCCCCCAGCCAGCCTCTGCTGGGAGGGTCACAGGGCCCAGACCGCTCACCCTACAGGTGTTCCCAGAGCGCCCTCCCAAAGTCTGGTTTCAGCTTCACTGTCGCCCGGTGAGAGGGGTATTAGTTCTCTCTATGCTCAGTCAGGGAAACTGAGGCTATTCAGCAGTATGCCAAAAGTGAAGACGAGCAAAGGTCCAGTGCCCTTTTCCCCGCTTACAGGAATATCTGCTTAGAGTACTGAGTCTCAACTCTGGTGCTGGAAATAATTCTATTTTTTTAAATATTAATTTATTAAAGCATATGTTAATATGTTTTAAAAAGATCTATTTATTTATTTATTTTACAGAGAGAGAGTAGGGGGGATGGACAGAGGCAGAGGGAGAGAGAGAATCTCAAGCAGACTCCGCACTGAGTGTGGAGCCCCATGTGCGGCTCGATCCCAGGACCCTGAGATCATGAGCTGAGCCGAAATCAAATTTGGATGCTCCAGTGACTGAGCCTCCCCTGGAGGTGCACCTGGAAATAATCGTGATGGCTGGGTCCCTCTCGTGTACATTCTGACTTAGTTGATTTGGGTGTGGCTGGTGGGGTATCAGCCATGGGCAGGAACCACTAATGTGCAAAGTTAAGAGTGACTGATTTAGATGCTACTAGAAGGTAGATGTGTGTGTGTGTGTGTGTGTGTGTGTGTGTTGCGGGGGGGCAGGATAAGGTGACCTTGGGCCCAAGGAAAGCAGCTGGGATAGGATGGTGCTGGAATCGTGCCCCTGGAGGGGAACTGATGCACGATCACACTCCACAGTCTTTGGAATGCTGTCTGTTTCTGTGACTTCTCTCTCGTTTCCAAAGAGTCACAAGGTCACGAGCTGCGCAGGACAGCCATCACATCCCATAGTAAGCATACTTATTAGCTTCTTAGCCACTTTCTTCCAGAAAACTCATGAAAACAGTAGGTGCAGTGAGGTGAGAGGACCTGTCTGTCTCCATCATCGATACTCTATGTGACGTGTGGGAGTGTGTCTGTAAAAGCTGATGGAATGTGGAGGGAGCAAGGAGCAAAACAGCCCGCTTAGCCCCATTTGACAGACGCAGAGGTGGATCTGGAAAGGGAAGTGAATGGTAACGATAATGTGTGCAGGAGTTCACTTGGGCCGGGCACAAGTCAGGCTCTCCTTTACTAACTCCCCCGAATCTTCCCTGCAGCCCTGTGTGTGAACCTCATCAGCCTAGGTTGCAGATAAAGAAACAGAGGCTCAGAGAGGTTCACATTTTGCCAAAGTCTGCACAGCAAGTGAGTGCTCAGACCAAAGGCACGGTGCCCCGGGCTGCAGCCAGCTCTGGAATGTTCCAGCACTCTCCCTACCTGCTTAGGCACACTGGCAATGAGGCAACTGTACCCTCTCAGTCTGCCCCTCTTCACCGGCTTCTGGATGATTAATAAATTTCATAGCAAAGTCATGTACAGAGAGGCGCAGACCTCTATTCCTACAAACAGCATCTTCTCCAGTGAATAGCAGAGAGTGGTCTTCAGGGAGGCAGCATCCCTGATGGGAGCAATAAGGGGCAAGTCTATGCCTGAGATGAATCTGCATGTGGTCCCTGAGGACAGGTTTCTTCTGACCTCGGCATCCTTTCTCACCTGTAATTTCTGTGATTCCGAGATTCCCCTTAAGCCTCATTCCTCATGCAGTGCCCTGAGTTGTGGTCCTCCTGAACCTTTGCTAAAGAAGGTCAAGGTGTTCAGGCATGCCTGGTGCTGATTAGCAGGAAGGTGTGGGACAGCCCATTCCCAGGGCTCTCCTGGGGGTCGGCTCTCGTCCATAGCCCAGCCCCTCACAGCCAGGAGTCAGGCCTGGCAGTCTCCCGACCCCATGGAGCCCCAGCTGACCTGCTTCAGGCATGTTAGAAGCATGGACCAACAAGCAGATGGCCTCCCTCTGGAAAACCCTTGCCATGTTTCTCTCCCTACCTGTTCTCCCGTTGCCTGCTTTCTCTTAGGCTCTGGCTTATTTTTCTAGGCCATAGGCTAATGGATCCAGCTTCCTCACTGAGATTAAAATGTATTTCCGAAGCCAAACAAGGTGAAGTGGAGCCGGATTTAGGTAGAATCTGGCGCTGTGTGGAGGGATAGCAGGTGTAGCGTTTCTGCAATCAGAGCCCCCACAGGCTGGCGGTCCCCGCTTCAGAGGTAGGCGTGCGTGGCCATAGTCTGGCCTACAGGCACAGCAGGAGGATTCCTGGAAGTGAGGCTAAGCCTTGAGGTCAAGGCTAGTCATTGCTTGGGTAACCTTGGGAAATGACTTAGCATCTCTGCATCTCTGTTTAATTATCTATAAAGTGGACATAATCATATATACCTCTGCATCTAATTAATATGGGACCCACAGAGCACTGTGTATATGACAGCAGATCAAACCTACCATCCAAGTGTTAGTTAGGCCTTGTACTCTTAAAGGCCTCCTTCGTTTGTTTATTTTTTTGGAAGATTTTTATTTGAGAAAAAGAGAGAGAGAAAGCATGTTCGTGCATGAGCAGGGGAGGGGCGGGGGGGGGGGAGAAGCAGGCTCCCTGCTGAGCAGGGAGCTCCAAGCAACAAAGCGAAGCAAAGTGGGACTCAGTCCCAGGGCCCAGGGATCATGACCTGAACTGGAGGCAGACCCTTAACCAACTGAGTCACTCAGGTGCCAAATTAAAAAGAGTCCCTTCTCCTGGAGGCAGTGAGGACATACCCTCATGTGGGATTCATTCTCTACTTCTTCCGGGCCCTGTGTCCTCTGTGAGTGTTCAGGCAGGAATGGGGCCTGGTAGGGAGAATGCCTGGTCTCCCCTCAGATCATTCAGCCCTTTCTGCATGGCCTGCCTCCTGATAGAGGTTCAAAACATCTGAGACAGGCCCTGGGAAAGAGGGGGGTCCCGAGCAGGGAGGGGTAGGGTCCCGATGCCTGCTCGGCCCACATGCCAGTCCTACAGAGCCTTGGCACCCTGTGTCAGCCCCAGGACAGAGGCCCTCCCAGCACCACACTGCCTGGGCCCTGAGCATCTCTCCTGAGCTCACTCATCATGAGGTTACACCCAGACCATGGACTGTTGGAGGGTCCGCGACAGGCTCGTGGCCAAGGACATCTGTGTGCACATGTGTGAGGGCCTTGCGCTGACTGGAGAAGCTCCTGCTCCTGGTATTTTAGTGGGAGGTGCCAGCTGTGCCCCAGGTACTGGGCTGGGCTCCTGTGGCCGAAGGGTGGATGGACTGAGGCCCTATCCAGGGCCCTCCAGGTTGGCTTTCCACCTGCAGGCGGCCTCCCTCATGGCTGTGGAGGAGGAGGAGCCGTGCGAGGGCCATGTGAGGGATCGAGCTTAACAGGGAAACGCCAAGTTATGAATGACTCCAGAGGCTGTAATTAGTTGGTTCTCGGCTGCTGTATTTTTAGACACAAATATTGTCACCAGACGTTTCACAGCCGCCCCAGAAGCTCGCTCTTTGCAGGAGCCCCGCTCCTCCTCAGTGGGAGGGAATCTTCCCTTCTCAGGTAGGGCTGGGATCCCAGGACTCCCAGGGTCTCATAGCTAGTGCTCCCTCTTCGGAGCCCTGCCGAAAACCCTCAAGGGAGGTCAAGGAAGTGGCCTGGGCCTGGGAGGCGGCGTACCAGGCTTGCATGCCCCGCCTGTCACAGACTTCTTGGTGACAGGAGCCATCTGGCATCCATGAGCCCCTTCTAGAGCCCAGAAACAGCCAGGGTGTTGAAAGAAAGAGTGCACCCAGCTGGGGGGGTGGGTGTTCATTACCTACTAGCTGTGTGACCTTGAGCAAGCCAAGCCTCAGTTTATCCATCTTAAAAATGGGAAACAAGAGCAGTCTCCATTTTATCTTCTTAGGAAAGTGGTCAGGATGGTGTGAGAGGTGCTCCCACACGGGAACACTCCTGTCTCAGGGAAATCCCTCGGTCAGTGTCCCCTTCCTTCACTGCTTTATCTTGGGAAGCCTGGCCCCTGGAGCCCACAGATTCGCAGCTCTTTCCGGATGGACATCAAACTGACCTCCTGCCTCCATAGGCTGCTCCTGAGTCCCACCCCAAAAACCCCCTAAGGAAAAAGGGAAAAATTCAGCCCTTTCCTGGTTATTTGTTTCCCTCAGTGCCAAACCCCAGGTTTGACTGATTTCTTCCCATGTGAAGTGACGAACTATCTGAGAGCTGTATTAGAACCAGACTGAGTAAGTACCGTTTATGTCGGAACTATTGCCTGGCTTCTTTAACCCAAAGGAACCGAGACTTGGTATCAGAAACCTGGTCTGAGTCCTGCATCGGCTAACTACTAGCTATATGGTCCCGGCCACATATCTGAACTCAGCATACTCATCGGAGAGGTGGAGATGCTTCCGTTCGCTTATTTCAGAAGAAATGAGATCATGTCTTTGAGAGGCCCTGTGGAGGGCAGCGTGCTGTAGGGCCATGTGCTATTTTGGTACCAGAGCAACTGTTTGGGTCCAAATTGGGTGACAAAAGAGACAGAGAGAGAAGGGAGGGAGGGAAGGAAGGAAGGAGGGAGAAATCCTCACGATAACTCTATAAAATAGGTTACTAAGATGATTCCCATTTTACAGTTAGAAAATTGAGCGGCAAAGGTGTGAAATAGCTTCCCCATGTTCGCAGCGAGTGGCAGAGTTCCAGAACCAGAATCCTCCATGCTCTCACCGAGAGAGCTTGACCCAGGGCCAGGCACTGTGCTGGACCCTTGAGATCAAAGATGGGAAGGCCCTAGCCCTAGGTCCCAGGCATCTTACCCCCTGGAGGGAGAGCACTCGAGCTGGGCTGCTTGTCTTAGACTGACCATCAGAGACAGACAGTTCTAGACTCCAGGTGAGTTTTCCTGGCAGTGGCTCACTGAAGCAAGGAGTCATCCATAGGGGAAAAAAAAATAGCCATTACAGATTTGACCAGAGCATGACATTCTTAAAAGTGTCCATCTCCAGAATTACATTTTTGGGAAGAGAGTCGTGTTTTGCTAAACAGCAGAGAACCTGGAGGAAAAAAGAGAGAGAGAGAGAAGAGGAAAAAGAAAAATCCAAACACCACCCATAGCACAGAGGAAGAATATTACAAATGTGTTTGCAGTGCTTTATGGTTTGAAAAATGACTTCATCGACGCTCACTGTGTTTCATTTTAACCAGGAGAAGGATGGGGGAGAGCTTTTGCAGAATGCTCTTTGTGTGAGAACACTGCACAGTGGGCGTTTCCTCTCTCCTGTTTATCCACCCTCCCGTCCAAGCTGGAGCCCTGTCCTGAATATCACTGGGGTCACCCTCTTCCTACGCCCCCCCCCCGTCCCTAGGTGTCCTCTTCATCACCCACCCTGCTGTCGCTAGCCAACAGAGAACAAGCACTTTGTCTACCTTTTAAACTTCCTGCTCAGACTGTCGGCAGGAACCGTGGGAGCAAGGGACAGTCTCGGCGAATGACGGCGGCCAGGCTCTGAGGTCCAATGGCGTACCAAGCACCACGTGATTTTAGATGTGATACATCCAGTGTCATTTCTTCTGCAAGAAGTGCGCTCGTCATTCCCGTGTTCCGACGCACAATGGAAACTTGCAGAGCTTAAATAATTGCCCCCATAGACACAGCCAATAAAAGGTGGTGCTGAGATTCAAATCCAGTTTCCTCTGACCCCAGGCCCTACGTCCCTAACCATGACGCTATACCGTCTTTACTCAGAAGCAGACGGACTAAGACTGACCTATGGGTGGAATAACTTCATTCATTCCCTCCCTCATTTTTTCACTTACCGATTCATGGAAGCCTGTGTGGGTTCACAGTCATGTCAGCACGACCCCTCTGGGTGGGTCCGTGTATTCTGCGTGGTGGCTGAGAGCAGGGGCTCTAGGGTCAGGCCACAGGCTCTGAATCCCAGCTCTACCACTTACTGTCTATGGGACTTTAGGCAAGTTCCCTAATCATCTTGGGCCTGAGCTTTCTCATTTGTAAAAATGTCATAATTAGGAACTACCTCTCGGGCTGTTGGACAGATTACAAGAGATGAGATGTACGAGACACCCAAAGTCGTGTTTGACACATAGTAATTATACCAAAAGGCTAGCCATCATCCCTACTCCTTATTGTAGGCACTGTGCCAGCTGTGCCCCCAAACCCCCATGGCCAGAGAGTCAAAAGTGACTTTATTCTGTGGGCTCAAAGGAGTCACTGGAAGTGTTCGAATGAAAAGGTGCTGATGTGTTTTTATTTTAGCAACTTTAATATGACTGTGGGATCATATGGCAGGAAGACAGGGAAGGAGGCTGCGTTAGTGGGGCCGGCACGAGATCATTCCGATCAACTAGCGTGGTAACAGAGAAGCAAGGACAGGACAGGATGCTGTGACCTTCTGGACGGGGGCTGCCATATAAGGGAGGACAGTGTCCTAGAAGGAGTAGGGCTCACAGCCTAGGAGAATGGGGGCCACAGGGGTCTCCAACAGAAACAGGGAGCAGAGGAGGAGAGACCACTGGGAAGAAAGATATTGATGAAGTCTCTACCTCTGTAGGCTTAGGAAGGGGAAGCTGCCCTTGCCCACCGAAGCCTTTGGACTGAGGAGTGGTTTTCCTGGCCTCTTGGGGACTGGCCAAAAGACAGCCCTGCTCAGAGAGGCTGGTCCATGACCAGAGTCCCCAAAGCGTCCCCCAGGACCGGGCCCACTCTGGAACTTGACTCTCCCATTGGTAACCCCAGGTAACTCTGCTGTCAGTTCCCCCGCTTGCTGCCCTGTCTGCCTTTTACATTTTAGGATCAGAGTCAAGAAAGAGAAACTGTCATTGAGACCCTAACCTGCACACAGGAGTGAGAAGCCCCTTTCTGCTCCGAGGAAATGCAGGGGCGAGTTCCAGGAGCTATATTGGGTGGGGACTCCTGTCCTCCTGGGAGAGGTCCAGGCTACCACTGCCCGTGGGTGGCCTGGGAACCCCTGAGAGGCAGGAGCGGCTCTTAAAGGCGAAGCTCTTGAAAAGCCAAGTGCTGTGGCTTCAGGTCTGGTGGGAGTCACAGCAGAGCGAGGACAGTGGGCAGAACCCCGCTCCAGGCTGGGGACCCCCAGACACAGTGAAAAAGGGAGCTGACAGCACAGGGCGGCCCCTCTACTTTCTTTTTATCCCCAGTCTCTAGCACAGTCTCTGGTACAAAGGAAATGCTCAGTAAATCTGTTGAGCACATGAATGAACAAGTGCTAGGTCACCAAACCCTTTCCACGTGGGGTGGGACAGGGGACAGCAGGGAGGGGCATGGGCAGGACCGAAGGCACACCCTGCCCGAAGTGGGAGGGAGATGGGAGATGCAGCCGAGCTGCCATTGTCTGGTGGACTATGGATGAGCAAGAGGCAGAGGCACCTTCAGAGTGGCCCACGAGGGCCACAGAGGGCATAGGAGCAGAAGCCACAGTGAGGCTGGTCGCTGTGGGGGGCTGCCAGGCTGCTGGCCAAAGAAAACCAACCTGTTGGCCAGCTTGGCTGCCCAGCCCCAGGTTGCAGATCCTGGGCTAGAAGGCAGCAGAGGATATGCAAATCTATGCAAATGATGCCACAGCAGTGCTCTCGGGGTTCCCAAAGAAAGGACGTGAGGACCCAGCACTGGACAGCTAGCCTCTGATAGCAAGGATACCTTCACTACACCACCATCCTGTGGCAAACATCGTCCCACTTCCCCCAAATTGTGCAGCACTAGGGTCTCAGGGCCAAGGGAGACAAAAGGATGGAGAGGCATTTGAATTGCAAATGTGCTGTATTGTTTAATCTTTGCCAATGTTGTCAGAGATGAACTATGACCCCAGACTGGAGACTGAAAAGCCAGAAGATGGGCGGTGTGAGCTCTGGGCCTTTCCCTGTGGGGCGGTGGAAGCCCAGGCCAGCCTTGGAGGTCCCACAACTCTGAGGGAGGAGGAGACACAGCTGGGAGGGGCAGGGAGGCTGCAATCTGACACCCTCCCCAGAGGAAGAGACCAGTGAGGCTGGGGGTCCTTGGGCCTTAAACAGTCATTTCACCCTGAAACCCTAGAGGAGGTGGGCTTGAGGTCAGAGCCAGGACCTTGCCCTTCCAGGAAGCAGAAAAGACCAGGAGACATGGCTGTTTGAGGGAGTGTGAACAGAGGGCAGACATTTCTGATGGTAGAAGCAGGGCCAGAGGCTGGAGATGGCGGAGCCTGGAAGAGGGGAGTCTCTGGAGAGACCATCATGACGATGCTGGTCAGGCCTGGGGTTTGATTTTCTCACGTGCGTGTGCCCCCTCATTCATTCATTCATTCATTCATTCATTCCACAAGGGGCCCTTCTGTGGCCATCTCTGTACTCACCCTGGGGAAGGAACAGGAACAAGCTACAGTCCCATGTCTCATGGACATGTGGTCTGGTGGGGAGAACGGCTGAGCAAACCATTTTTAGGTGCACCAACAAAAGGAAGAAGTCAGGGAGCTACACGAGAACACGGCACGTCTAGTCTAGTCTGGGGCATAAGGAAAGTGTCCTGGGGTCCTGGCAACTTAAGCTAAGACCTAAAAGATAAATAGGAGTTATATTAGTGGAAGTCTGTTCCAGGCAGTGGGACTAGTAAGTGAAAAGGTCCTGGGGTTGGTAGAAAGAAAAGGCGCCCTGGAGGCTGCAAGAAGACCTGTGTGGCATGAACGAGGAGGAGGAGGTACAAGATGAGAGTCAAGGGCAGGCAGAGGCCAGGGCACAGGACAGGCCACATTTAGGACTTTGGGCTTGATCCTGTAGAGAGTGACTAGAAGCCATTCAAGGTTTTTAATGGGAGGGAGTGGCATGATCAGATTTATGACTTCAATGTACGCCTACAGCTGCTGGAGAATGGATGGCATAGGGGAGAGCTATAAAGCTGGTGTCCTGGAATGGCCTGTGCCACTGCCATGGTCACTGTGGGATGCCAGATATGAGAAGTGGGGTGGGGCAGCATGGCGGGGGGACTGCAATCTGAGGGATGACATCAGTAGAAAATTCTCTGCTTCCTGGTCCCCTGGTAGCAGTGTAAAAAAAGTTAGCTATGGTCCTGAGCTAGGGGATAAACTGAGCTGAAATCTGAGGTCCTCTTCCTGTCTTCTTCACCTCTGCGTGGAGTAGGAGGAGTAGGGCCCTGCTGTCTGGCCTCCCCACGGGGCCCTTCTGGAATCACGCCTCTGATATGTACCTACAGCAGAGACCACCATCCCCTCCAGGTACCCCAAGCCCAGCCAAGAAGGTCTCTGAGGGAGCAGGACCAGCCCAGGATGACCTCCATTTGTTATGGGCCATGTTTTGTGATTTGGATGTTCATCCTCCCCAGGGTCAGTCCTGCTGTTCCAGGTAGTTCCTCATGCTCCTGCTGACATTTAGGGGCTACAGAGGGACAAGGTTGTCTTTCAGAGAAGTGGTCCCCAGCCAGTAATATCTTAGGCCGTGATTATAGGCAACACAGACAGGGGTGACTATGGGCCATGAAAGAAAGAGGCAAATGCGACATTTAATTCCAGATTAAAAGAAATCGTCAATTGGAGCTGATTGTGCTCATCCAGATGTCACCAGAAACAGCTGTATGCCATCTGCCGGAGGGGGTACCACCAGCTGGAGCAGCTCTCCTCAAGACCCTGGCTCTGCTTTTCTCCATGTTAGGAAGGTAGAGCCCAGGTTGGAGGCCAACCCCTCTGACAGGCAGGGACTGACGGGCAGGGAGGAGGAGAGGCAGCATCCCCTCCCCCTCCCCACCTCCCAGGCCTTGTTTATACTAACAAAGCTGAGTAATGAATTACTGATAAGTGGCCTCTTTTAAAGGGGAATTATTCAAGAGAGCAGGTGAGATTCTGCAGACATTCATCTTCCCAGCTCTGGGCTCTGTGAGGCTGGCTGGGAGAGGAGAAAGGGAAGGGAGATGATCCATGGCCGGGGCCCTTCATCTGTCACTCGGGGCGTCCTCAGCAATGGGGAAGCAGGATGGATGGGTCCTGGGTCTCAGGTTGGCAGTGCGGTGGGAAGCCACGGGCTCTATCACATTAGCCAGACCGAGAAGGCTGAGAGTCGCGGGGCGAGTGTACCCAGCGGCAACTGGATGCCCAGGGGCCCTCACAGCGAGGGGCCTGGGGTGGATTCACTTTGCAGCCCAAAGATGCTTGGCCCCCGGGGGAAGTTAGGCCCCAGCAGGGGAAATGCTCTGGAAGCAGCTCAGGGGGCGGATGAGGGAATCTTTCTAGGGACTAGGGTCTGTGAGCGCTAAGGCAGCACCTTGCCTAAGTAAAGAGCAGGGAATCTGGGAGCAGGAGGCCCAGCACCAGGCCCAGACCCGCCGCTTCTACCGACAAAGTCAGACATGCTTTCTCGGACCTGCCCAGTGTTGGCACACGTCATGTTGTAAATCCGAATTCATGGTCAACTTTAAAAGAAAACTCAGCTCACTAGCTTCCTTGAAAAACAATTAGCAGATCTTGCGGTCAGCTGGGGCTCCATACAGTTACTTCCCTAGGAGGCACACGTTGTCAGCTTTGCCATGGGCCCTGGAGGGGCCATAATCCCTCCCCAAGCCTAGAGCACGCAGCACCTTCTATCCTCTCCGCCCCGCAGGTCTCCAGTCTTTAAAGCCTTCGCCGCTCCCAGCCCTGGGTGGGCTCCACCTGACTTCAGGCAGGTGATGTGGAGCCTGCACCATGTGCCCAGGCCCCTTGCCACCTACCCCCGGGCTTCCCTTTCCATGTTGAGCTGTGGACCCTACAGAACCCCTCTCAGCACCCACACTCATGCCACCTAAAAGGCAGGGGTTAATGCTCAGTGAGGCAAAATTTGATCAATGGAAAATGGGAGCTAGTGGAAAATTCTTCCTTTTCTCCCTCACCGCAGATGCTCCTGAGACATACAGCTTCTCGAAATGGTCTTGCAAGATTGAGCAATCAGTCGCACTTGGCAGCAGCCAGCTCCGTAATGTGTCCTTCTACTGGCCCTCCCCTCCCTGCCCCCTCTTCTTTCTTGGGATTGTACTTCCTAATGAAATGCATGGGCCATTGCTTTGGGCGTTGCTTTCCGGAAATCCACGCCAAGACACTGGTATCAGGAATGGCCGTAGCCGGCTGCCCCTCGAGGTGGGGTTTTGAAGTTGGGTTACGCACTGAGGCGTGGCGTTAAGAATCCCATCGCTTTGTGATCAGCTGGGTGGAAAACCACTGGCATGCTGGGGCACCACTTACTAAAGCTCTCACCTATGGAATCCTAGGTAGACAAGCTGGTGGAAGGTAAGGGCCTTGGTATCTGAACAATATTGGAGTACTAGTAATAATAATGATTGTGTGGCACAAAGCCTTTTGTCCACTGCCTTTTGAAAGCCTTGTGGGAAGAAAAAAAGAGAGAACAGACTCTTGCTAACTCAAGCACGGAACCCGGAAACCTGGGATGGGAATGTATGGAGGGATGAGCCTGAGAATCTTAAGTCTCCCAGGCCCTGACCACTTCAGGCTGGCAGATGGGTTCACCTTCCCCCCAACGAGGGAGAAGCCTTCCCTGGCATGGAGAGCATGCCTCGGCTTCACCCGACACCGGGGCCTCTCAAGATGACTCTTAATTCCCTCAAAACCTGCCCTGCCACCATTTGTTGCCTCCAGGCCAATCCAGGGTTAGGTCTCCAAAGAGCCGGAGCTGAAAAGTACAGTCCTGCTCCAGGAGTGACGAGCTTGCACACTGAATGAATGGAGGGTCCTGACAAATGAGAGGCGCCAGGGTTAGATGAGCACAGGTGGGAGTGAACTTGACAGTGTTGAGGGGACAAAGCTGGTGGGGGAGGGGAAGTTGCATGAGGGAGAATATAGTATGGGGAGCACTCACCCTGGACTCAGGATCAAGTGTCAGCTCACGGCTGGTCCCAACAGTATGATGGGATGGCATTGTAGAGTTGGCCAGGACAATGGGCTGCAGAAAATGAATAGAAATGTCAGAACTTTCTTGGTATAGCATTGAAGAAGGGGTCAGGAGGCTCAGAGAGAATTCTAGAATGGATTTTCTATATAGGACCTGGAAACTTGTCAACGATTATTGTAGTTGACCTTGTCCCCCAAAAAGATATGTTTAAGTCCTAACTCCCAGCACCTGTGAATGTGATTTTGTGTGGACATAGGGTCTCCGGAGAGGTAATCCATTTAAAATAAGGTCCTTAGCGTGAGTCCCAATATAATTGGTGTCCTTCTAAGGAGAGGACACACAGAGAAGCAAAGACAGAGATTGGAGTCATGTGACCACAGTCCAGGGAACTGCAAGAGGCAAGGAAGGGCCTTAGGGCCTTTAGGGCCCTTGGAGGGTGCCTGCCAACACCTTGATTTCAAACTTCTGGCCTCCAGAATGGTGACAGAACACACATTTTTGTTGTTTTAAACCCCCTGGTTCTGGTATTTTGTTATGGCAGCCCTGGAAACTCTAGGAGTGACCAGAGGAGCAACCCCCCATGCCACTCACTAAGACAATAAAGTAGACCCTGGTGGGGCTGGGGCAGGGGAACACCAGCAGGCTGGAGCTGTTGGTGAAATGGTGAAACTGGGCTCCCTCTTTCTAACAGGCAGGATAGGGTTTTGGAAGGGCAAAGGTCAGGTAGGAACACTGCAGTGTCAGAGACAAAATGGGAGCCAGGTTAGAATAGCAACCAGGGTCCCTTGACCTGTAGGAATACTTGGTGGTGACTAACTAGCCATGATGTGAGAACAAGGGACAGTAGGCATGGTGTTACTTAACTTATGCAATATTTTAAAATATCAAGAAATGGTAAGCGGAAGGACGACATCAGATCCTCCCTTGGTTTCTAAGGCCAGACTTAGGTCTAAGGTCCACTGATAGAAAGGGAGTCCTTCACAAATTTATATGATAAAATACTCTTCCAATCTCTCCCCAAAGGACCTACAGCCATTTGCTAGAGTAACTGAGCATGGAGGGAAGGGCAATGTCACCCAGGTTTCCAGGGACTGTTGGATACTGGATCTGAGCCAACACTGACAAGGGACTCGACCTGGCTGCCATCACGGCCTTCCAGTTAGTGTGGGGGCTTCTGGAGCTCAGGTGGCAAAGGGACTTTGGTCCAAGTCTGTCTCTTCAGTGGATCCATGGCCCAACCCCGTGGTTATTTCCCTGGTCCCTGAGTGTGTAATTAGGATAGATAGACTAAGGAGCTGGCAGAAGCCTACGTTTGGGTCCACAAATGTGAATGAAGGGCCATTATGGAAGGATGGGCCAAGTGGGAGGCTCTGAAACTACCCTCCAGCTCAGTTCCAGCCAAGAGAGTAAATCAGAAGAATTACTGCCACATTGTGGGAGAAATTGCAGAGATCAGTGCCACCATTAAAACCTTAGAGGATGTGGAATTGGTGGTCCCCATCACATCCTCATTCCACTCCCCATTCTGGCCATGCTGAAACCAAATTGATCATGGGGAATGGCTATGGATGAGCATAAACCTAACCAGGTGGCAAGCCTGATTGCGGCTTCCATGCCAGATGTGGTCATTATACTAGAGTAGGTCAAATCGCCCCTGGCATGTGTATGAGACTATTGATCAAGCAAATGCCTACTTCCACATCCATAGGGAGGATCAAAAGCAGTTCATTTTCATGTGCTGGGAACACATTGGTTGTCTTCCCCCAGGGCTATGCTACCTCTCTTGTTCTCTGTCATAGTGTGGTCCAAAGGGACCCCAACCATCTGGAATTCTGTGGAACATCACCCCGCTTCACTGCAATGCCTTCATACAGATTTTACCTGGATGCCCTGGTGAGACACTCACTCCTTAACCACAAGGAGGAGACAACCAGACAAAAATCTAGGGGCCTGCCACATTATGGATCTAGGAATCTGGAACATTCTAGGACATCTCCTCTAAGGTATAAGACAAAGCATTGCTTTGCATATCTCCTGCCACTGAGAAAGAGACCCAGTGCTCAGTGGGCCTCTTTGGACCTTAGAGGCAGGATCCGGCACATTTGGGAATGGTGCGCTGACCCATTTTTTAGGTGACTTGAAAAGCTACCAGTTTTGAGGGGACCCCAACCAAAAAGGGGCTCTGTGAGGGTTTCTGCCTCTGATGGGAGCTGCCCTGGCTCTGGGATCATAAGTCCCAGCTGATCAGAGGGCACCACAGGTCTATGTGATAGAGAAAGTTGCCATGAGGGGGTCTTAGGCAAAACCCTGGAATGAGAGTTGCAGCACACATTCCCTGGGGCTCTGGCACATGGCCATGTTTTAGAAGCTCCTTTTGATGTGCTCCTAAGCCCTGTAGAGACTGACCCCACCAGATACCAAGTGGCTGTGAGACTCATGCTTGTTGTCAGGAACCGGGTTCTTCCTGGGTCTACTGAGTCATGGAGCCAAGCAGACAGAATCCCTCATATGGTGGAAATGGCATATTCAGGGAGAGGCCCCCACAGGATCCAAAGGCACAAATAGATGAACAGATAAACAGATGCCCATGTCATTGACCTCTACTGTGGCAACCCTTCCCCACCAGCTCACACCTATGGGCTCCTGCGGGAGTGCCAAACAACTGACCATAAGGGGGAGAAAGAACTGGGACCTGGGCAACAAGGAGACTAGCACATCATGTTGGTGGACAAGAAGATGGCCCTAAAGATCAGTAGGCAATGGAAAATCCTATCCGTGGGCAGAGCCACGAGCAGTAAGTATGCTTGGTTCCACTCCTTAAAGAGGGAACTGTGGAAGTATGAATATACCTCTGAAGTATGAATATACATGGAGTCCTGGGTGGTAGCCAGTGGCCTGGTTGCTGAGTCAGAGGCTTAGAAAGAATAATATTGAAAGATCAGGGACAAAGAAGCCTTGAGAAAGAGTGTATGGCTGGTCCTATGGTGGTGGACACAAATGCACAGATCATTGTGCCTCCACAATCATCTATGGTTGGTTCGTATGGATCATAGGAAGGATCCTCCAGTCATCCTGGAGGTGTCAGCCAGTCTCTTTTGTCAGTCATCGGGAGCAAGTGCGGAGTGATGACGGTGGTAGTAATGCAGGCCACGTGTGGGCCAAGAGCATGGGCTCCCTCTCACCAAGACCAGTCTTGCAACTGCCACAGTTGGATATGCAAACTCTCAGTAGTAGCAACTCACGCTGAGCCCCTCAATATGGCAACTTTCCGTAAGGACGCTAGTTAGTCATTTGTTGGCATGTTGATCGCACTAGCCTCCTTCAGCCCTGGAAGGGGCAGCACTTCGTCCTTGCCAGATGCTACTCTGGACATGGGTCTGCCTTCCCTGTCCACAGAATCTCCACTAGTACCAGCATCTGAGTGTGTACAAAATACCAGATATCCCATATGATGTTGTGTCAAACCAAGAAACCCAAGTCATCCAGGGAGGTGTACCAAAAGGCTCATAATCATGGGATTCATGGTCTTATCATGTACTTATCACCCTGAAGCAGGCGGCCTAAAAGAATAGTAAAGTGTCCTGTTAAGCTAAGGTATCAGGCTAGGGACAATACCCTGAGGCTTGGGGTACAGTCCCCTAGGTCAAAGTGTATATGCTAAAATAATGACCTATATATGTCATTGTGTCCCCAATAGCTAGAATACATAGAACTGGGAACCAGTGGGTGAGGTAGGATTAGTCCCCTCACCATGCTTCCTAGTGACCCACTTGAGAAATCTATGCCTCCTGGTTCCCGGTGATGAATGCTTCTGCCAGAGGACAAAGTAAGGATATTACTAATTTCGCAGTTGCTTTAGCTACCTCAATACTCTGGGCTCTTCATGCCAGTGGGTCAGCAAGTGAAGAAAACAGTGACCAGCTTGGCTGGATTATTCACTCTAACATTAACCAGGAGGAGCTAGGGTTTCAGTATAACCCAGGAGCAGGGAGAAGGATGTCCAGAACTCAGAAGATTTGTGAGTACATCTCATGGTGCTTCTATGATAATGACAACAATAACTGAACAGGGGCAAGGCCATTAGGAGCCCTGATTCCTCAGGGATGAAAGGCCAGCTCCCCCAAGGCAAGCAACCCAGACCAGCCAAAGCATGGCCAAGAGTCAGACGGGTCTAGGATGGAGGTTGGAGAGAGTAGATGGTGACTATACACAACAGCCTCAGGACCAGACCCAGCAGTGACCACAGTAGCTCCTTATAGTCATGCTCCTACCTTAGTCTCTTCACAGTTGTATCTGGCCGCCATCTTGAGGGAGACTCTGTGACTGACTGTGCTTCTACCTCCCTCTTCAGAAAAGGGGAACATTCTCTGCTCACACAAAAAGAGGCCTTGTTTTGTATTTTGGGTGCCATGTATGACGGAAGGTCAAGGTGGGTCCGGCCAGGGTGGACTTTATCTACATCTCTTGGAAACTACTTCAGATGCCTCTGGCCTGACACCCATCTCTTCCTGCCTGGTGGGAAGCATCTCTGTGTGAGCTGAGCAGACCCTGTGCAGCTGCTCCTCGAGAGGGCCCTGTTGTGGGCCAATGCTGCCCGCCGCATACCTCTCATCTCCAGCCCTGCTGACGCCATGACACCAGATGCCAATGGGATTGGAACTCATGGATTACAGTCCAGAAGGGGAGGGAAGTTTGTTCTCAGTGGGGTCAATCTTTGACAAACATGATATTGGAACTGAGAGCTGAATATTCCTTCTGTCTCCCCCTGGATGGATGGATTTTTTGCAAGTTTTTGGAAGCAGTTCTTTAAGATTGAGCAATGAGTTGCCCATGATGGCGGCTGGCTTGATAGCACACCCTCATTTCATCTCACCATCCTTCCCTGCCTCTCTCCACAGTCCGCTCACTCTTGCACTCCCTGATAAAATCATGGCACATGAGCTTTAGCCTTGGGCTCTACTTTCTGCGGGAAGCCAGGCAAAGACAATCTCTACCATTAAAGGTGTATGTCAGTCGTCATTTATCATCTGAACAGTATATTTACTCATTCACATCCTCTTCCTGGTCCCTGTGGCATCTGCTTTTCGGCCCTTGAACCAAATTATCTCTTACATCCCCTGCACAATCAGTCTATGGGCTCATGTTTCTAAGAATCAAGGGCACAGATTCTTCTTCAAATTCATTGGCTAAACACTTCTGTTCCTGGGGACTCTCTGCTGCCTCTGAGCTCTGAAGGATGATGTCCTGGGGTCTCAGTTTGTTCTGAGTTAAGGATTCAAGGGAGGCCCCTAGAGAGATTTCTAGAATGAATCTGCCCCCCTCAGTGGGAAGCTCCCTCATACCCAGACTCTTCTGACAAAAGAAGGGCCCCAGAGGAAACAGATGAGAGAGGACCTACCTGAGGACAAACTGGGGGCATGTCGAAAGAGACTGTGCCACCAAGAATAGCAATGAGCTGTAGGAAGTCTGCTTTGAGAAATAAAAGCCAGAGTACTTCTGGAATCTCTGGATGGGGTGTTAGGAATCAAGGCTCTGAAAACCATCCTATGTGTCTAGAAGGCCTTCAGACAGAACGGGAGGGAGGCTGTGTGCCCCTATCAGCTGCAGCAATCATCAGCCTTGGGCCCATTTGGAGCATGCTTTGTCCCCACTACTTACGAGGCACTGGCAATGCCTGGGGGATAGAGAGGAGAGAGCAGAGACACAGACTTGGATGTTCTTCCTGCCAAACTGGGGCTTTCCATGTCCTTCTAGGCAGCAGAAATGAGTCACCAAAAGAGCCATGCGGGAAGTGGCTGGTCAAGAATGATTTCCCTGAGAAGGTGGCTCGAGTCACTGAACAGCCACACCTTTCACCCAAAAAACGCTTATTGATGACCTGTGATGTGTAAGGCAGGGCTCCGGCTCTGGACGGGGTAGAGGATGTCACGGGGTGGATACACATAACTCTCCACCCCCCAGGGTTTTAGTTCCGAATCTGCCATGAGTGGTCATGAGGCCAGTCATAGGGGCTTGGCCAGCAGATGGGTGAGAAACATTAATAAATCTGGGAGCGCAGAAGTTGGAAGGGGTCAGCGCCAACTTAAAGAGGTGGTATTTCTGCTGGGATGCGAAAGAGAATGGGGCAGAGGGTGTGGGTTTGGAGAACGTAGGTTCTTCCGGTGCAACTCACCATCATGTCTTGCAGAGGCCAGGAGACCACCAGCGCTGGGGATGGGTCGGGGTTAGGATTGTGTCCAGCAGAAAAGGAATGAAACTTTTATCCCAAGAAAGTAATCAGAGAGCGCTAGCTGGATGGGAGGGGGCACGCTTGTTAGTTTCCGCATCACCAGAGTCCAGAGTTCAGGTTGCTGTGTGGGGGCACTAGGGGGTACCTACCCTCACCCCAGGAGGAGGGCGGCCGGAACAATGCCCCCAGAGGTCCGTGCGCCCAGAAGGAGTGGGCGTTAGCCAAGCAGAGGAGTAGAAGGAGCATCGCTGGGGTCCAGGGTGGGGACAGCAGTGTGGGAAGGCCTGAGTGAGCCGCAGTGTGGCGTGTCCACAGAATCACTGTCATGGAGAGCAGGGCAGGGCCAGATGGAGAGTTCAGGATGGGAAATAAAGGGAGTGGGGCAAAGCCTAACAGAGGCTTTATTCGCCATTCAGACTTTGGGGCTTTATCCTGTAGGCAGTGAGAGTCACTAAAGGACTTAAGTCAAAAGTGACAAGTCCAGGGTTCACTTCAGAGTTTGGAGGAGCCATAAATTTGGAGTCACCCCATATAGATTGCATATAAAGCCAACTTAAAGCCATGTGTCTGGGTGAGATTACCCAGAGGCTGTGTGCAGAGAGAAAAATAGAAGCATCACACAAGCCGAGTGCTGGGCGCCTCCAATGTCAAGATGAAGGGGAGTCTGCAGAGGAGACGGGGGAGCCATCGATGAAAGAGGAAACCCAGGAGTGTGTGGGGTCCTGGACTCTTGTGAAGAGAGCATTTGAACAAGCAGGGAGTGATCAATACTGCGAGACGCTGCCATGGGTCAAGTAGAGTGGGGACTGGGGGCTCATGGGTGAATGAATGCAGCGTTCTGGAAGGTAAGAGTGGCCTTGACGAGAACGCTGAGGCAGGGCAGGCTGGCAGGACGGGCGTCTGAAGGCTTTCAAGGAGAACGGGGCAAAGAATCAGAGGCGTGAAGGTGGACAGCTCTTTCAAGGAGTGCTTCTGTCTGCTGGAGGAGGAAGCTGGGCACAGAGAGCTTTTCCTCTTTTCTTTTTTGTTCTTTTCTTTTCGTGGGGAAGAAATAACAGCAGGCTTGCACACTGATAGGAGTGGCCCCGGAGAGAATGAGAAACCAGTGATGTAGGTCTGGTAGGGACCGTGCTCAGGTGACGACCTTGGGTGGGAGCTGGTGGGGGCTGGTGCACGAGCCCGGTGGGAGTCACGGCCATGGCCAGGAGCAGGGCGGTCTGTCCACAGCAGGTGCAGAATTTGCAAACAGAGGCAGGGGGAAGGCAGATGTAGGGAAGAGAGTTTGTGGTTGTCTTCAATCTCTTCCCACCTCTCCAGTGGCTACATAGCAAGGTTATTCATGGAGATGAGGGTACAGGAGAGCTGTTGGAGGTTTAAAGAGAGAGAGAGGGGGGTGAATGGGAGAGGGAATGGACCGGAGAAATGATGAATGATGCCAGCCAGCAGCCAACACCCACTTGAGGAGGGATCATAAATTCAAAGTGGGGGCCTTTGACCCTCAAATCCAAGCTGGGTGTCTTTCAGAAGGAGGGAAAAGTATTGGCAGGCAGTTGAGCATTGAGGAGCCAGAAGACCCCTCCTCTGCCTCCAGCCCCAGGATGAAGGGACAGAAAATAGCCCCCTATGTGTGGGAGGCTATGGGGAAGGAGCCAGGGAGAGGGGGTTCAGCTAGTGAAAGAGGGAAGGGCATGATCAAAGAAGAGGCAGAGGGAGGCTGGTGTGTGGAGGGATGGGGTGGCGGGGGTGGGGAACTTCGATGGTGAGGGCCATCAGAGGCGTGGGCCAGCCTGGCCCACAGGTGTTCCAGAGAAGGTGTGGCCCCAGGCCCTCCAGCTGCCCTCTTTTCCCCAACCTTCCTTGCATCTGAGGAACCTGGGAGATAATCATCTTGGAGGCGCTGAGATGTTCGAACAGCGGCAGGATCAGAGTTTGCTAATATCACCGAACACAGCCCAGGGGATGAGCCGTCCATTCGCGAGGCCACGGAGGCCGCTTGTCTTACAGTACATCGCCCCTCTACAAGGGACGCCGAGTGCTGGCACCGTGGGAATTGCAGAGGAAAAGGGCTGAGGTGGCGGCAGAGATAGTAGAAGCCCTTATTTTTAGGCCTATTGAAGTAGAAAATATGTGCTCAGACTACGAAAGCCCAACCACGAAGCCAACCCCACCCTTGGGGAAGGCAGGGGTCGTGGGCGGCAGAAGCCTGCCATTCATTACATTTGATTTACTGCAGAGCAGACAAGAGGCTCTCACATGATCCATAGCTTGTATATTCTTCTATCGATTTCCAAGACTTCGTTTTCTAAACTTCCCATCCATCAGCAGCATCTGTGTCTGCTCTCCCCCAGAGATGAAAGAGGGGGATGAACCTCCCCATCTTGCATGGCGTGGCAAGTGTTATGAGCCCGGATGATTGGAAATAGGGGCTTGGGGGCGCCTGGGTGGCTCAGTTGGTTAAGCGACTGCCTTCGGCTCGGGTCATGATCCCGGAGACCTGGGATCGAGCCCCACATCGGGCTCCCTGCTCGGCGGGAAGCCTGCTTCTCCCTCTCTCACTCCCCCTGCTTGTGTTCCCTCTCTGGCTGTGTTTCTTGCTGTCAAATAAATAAAATCTTTAAAAAAAAAAAAAAAAAAAAAGGAAATAGGGGCTTGACTCATGCTGGCTTCTGCCAACAGGTGAGGTCCCCTTGGCCTGGAGTTGAAATGGGGGTGCAGGGAGGGGCGTGGCTGCTGGGAAGGGGCACCAGTACCTCTAGAGCCCAAACAAAACAAGGCCAAGGAAGAGCGAAGTAGTATGGTAGAGAAGAGGCATGTACTTGGTGGATGTTGTCCCCCATGGAGGCTGTCTTGGCTGCCGCTACTCTAAACATTTTGGAGCCAAATAACCGGCATGAACACGGCCCACACTGGCCATCAGCTCCTCCCTCACAACAGAAGGGTGGGGATGGTGCCACTGTTGCCAGCCTGTGGACCCTGAGAAAAGAACCGCTCCCCACCGGCTGCCGAAAGAGGTTATCATGCCCCCACCGGAAGACACGTTGTTCTGTGCATATAAGGAAACTTGGGTACCCACGTACCACCTTAACTCCACTTCTCCTGCCAATATTCTCAGAATGGAAAAGGCAAGCATCTGTGATGTTACATCCACCCCCAAGTCCCCCGCCCCCCAACCCTATTTACAAAAGAGATTCTTGCGGCTTTCATAAAGCAGCTCTCAGTATCCGGGGAAGAAGGGGGTTGGGATGGAGGAAAACAGGAAAGCTCTTCACGGTATCCCCTTTGAGTGAGAAACACAAAGCAGGGCGCAGGGCTGAGACCGCCAGGGCCTTGGGGGAGTAGAGACAGATACCGAAGGCCTACACTCTGTTGTTAGGGCACCTTGCCTTTGTGGGGCACAGGGGAGTCTTCGACTGAGCTGAGACTCTCAACCCAGCGCAGAGCATCCCATAACAGGAGAGGAGACAGTATCCCAGGAGCTGAGCAAGGAAGCAAAGTATCGGGAGCCTGGGGCCCATTGGGCTCTGTGGACTTTGGCCAAACCCTCCATCTCTCTGTACCTCAGTTTCCCTCGGAGAAATAGTCTTTTCCAGTTCCTTCACATCTCTAGGATATGGGGAGGTAGCCACAGAGTCTCAGAAGTGACAATATTACAAATAAGGGAATTATCGATGTGACTGATGGTTTCAATTGAGCCTTGGGGTCTCTGCTATTTAGAGGCCGGATCAATAGTAATAACAACAATAAATAGGGAATAACTCAAGAGAGAGTCTATAAAGGACCCCGTGGCGACGGGGCCAGATGAGGCCAAAACAGAGAGAGGCCTCTGCGCTGCCTGCGTCCACGCCGCCTCCAGGCTTGCTCCGGGACCGGCCAGCCCGCTGCATGGCCGGCCTGTCTAGGGGCTGTGGCTGCCCAGGGGGCATTCTGAAGGGAACCTGGCTGCACGAGAGCGAGGATGGAAGTGAGCAAGAGGCTAAGCTAAAGGAGTTTCCCCTGCGGCGGCCAAGTGAGATACCACCCAAGGGCCCTCGCGCCAGTCAGTCACGAGCCGCGTGTGGGAGAGCCGAGGTGGCGTGGGGGACACATGCCACAGTGTGGGATGGACCAGCCCCAGCCAGGGCCCATCCTGGCGGCAGCTTGCAGGAGAGAACAGACGTGCTGGAAAGGATATGGGATGTGGAAATCAAAGACTTGGTTTGAAGTCCCGGCTCTGGAACATCATAGCCGGTGACGGGCTGGTCACAGTTCCACCCTGAGCCTTGGGCTTCATGTTTGCAAAATGGAGAGACCAGCTAACTTGTTGCTATGGGCCATCGCCCGAGAGAAGATTGCAGAAGCTTGCTGCAAAATATTCAGTTTTTATTGGACACTTAAACGTGCAGGTCAATGGGCAGTCTCCCAGGAACGCCTCCTTTTCCGAGGTATTTTTGCCACACCCTAGTTACCCTAAGACCAGCATTCTGACCTTCATCCTCACCAAGGCAGAACTGAATGAAGATGCCGGGTCCTAGGAGAGGCGGGATTGCCTCCTTCCTCCCCATTCCCTAACCTGGCCTCTGAGGGAAAATCTAGAAAGTCTGGAGAGGGAATCCATGGGGCTGAAGCCAAAGCTCAGGTGCTTAAAGAATGTTTCCAGAAGGGCCAGCCCAGAGTACCAGCCCTGAGCTATCAGATCCCAGCTCACAGGCCAGACCTTCAGTGGCTGGAGAGAATTGATGGTGTTACCGGCCTTATTGATAAACTCCCCCCTCCAAGTACAAACTCCCAGAAATCAACAGAGGGACGCATCTGCAGCCCGCAGATCTGGCAGTGGTGCAGAGATGATGGGGGACCCGGGTCCCAGCAGAATCTGCTTTCACGAAGCCATCAAGTAGAGTGCGGTCGCACAGGAAGCGTGGATGTCGCCTGGCGTGGTGCACGCTCCTACACGAGCACGGGCACACATGCGCCCACGTGGACGGAGACACACATGCATGTGATACCTGCGTGATGGCACACCCGTGCACACACGCACATACGCACATGACATGTTCAAACAGTAATTCACCCGGTGAAATGTCTCTCCCCTTGGGCCACCAGGGGATTTCCATTCCACTAATAGATTGCTGTCCCTGACCCGACCAGAAGTCTGGGCTCTCAGAATGACTTAAAATCACAGAATTATAGTTCGAAGGGACCTTACAAATCAGCTATTTCAACCTCCAACCTAGAGCATAAAAATCCTCTCTAACATTCTGACGTGTTGACACATAGCCTCTGCTTAACACTACAGTGATGGAGAACCCCTTACCAGACTCAGAACCCCATCCGATTGGTGTTATTAAGAAGAACTGCCATTTATTGAGAACTGAGCATGTGTCCGGTACTATGCTAAGCACATGAGGCAGACGACAGCCGATGAGCCGGCAAGGTGGGCATTCTTGTCTCCATTTAATGGGAGCTAAGACGGAGCCTCATAAAAACTCACTTGTCCTTGGTGAGGCATCTAGGGCGGGACAAAGCTGGGATTTGAACCTGGGGCTGTCTGACTCCATAACCCTCATGCTGTCAGGTCACACTAATTTGCCTTAAGTCATATTTGTGGGAAATTCTTGCTCAGTATGAACAAAACTCTGCTTTCCAGATCCGACCTCAACTTTTGCAGAGGCTCCCACCTGGCCCCCTATACCTCCCTTCTCTCCACACCTGTCCCTCTTCTTTGATGCCCTCTGGATGCCCTTTTCTGAATACAGGCCCCCAAAAGAATTCTGTTTTCTGCAGGACATCACCTCCATCATTGGACACCTTACTTGGAGGATGCATCCCTAACATGCCACTGGCCTTTTGGGCAGCAACATGCCATCACTGACTGTTTTTAAACAAACTGCAGGGTTTTATGTGGCTTTAGTTAGCTGATTTTATTTTACATAAACTACTATCAGCTACTTTCGCAGCTGAGGTTTAAAAAAAAAAACGCTTTCAGTTTATTGCTCTGGCTAAGTTTAAGATCATTTTGAAGTAGGGTTTGTCAGGAGGTACGTTAGCCTTGCAGCTTGGAGGTGTTGGCAAATTGGGTAAGCTGAGTTTTTATGCCAAGTCGTTGATCAAAGCCAGGCCAAGATTCAGGGGCTGAGTCTCATACTGTCTATTAGAGACTGCCTACCAGGTGACACTGATCTATGAAACACTATTCCGGTTCTGATGTCAACTGCCAGTTACAGCTTGGTGTTCAGACTAAGACTAGAGATATGCCAGGGGTCATGTTGGGAGAAAGGGAGGGCAAAGTTCAATTCCAATCCAGAAGAAAAGAGTAAGGTCAAGGGAGAAATGCCAAACTCTGTAAAAATCACACCTGCCCGGGAGGCAAGGGTGCCAGGTGGTGGCATCAGGTCTGAAAACGTCAGTAGCTCAGGGGGAATGTGTATACCAAGGTTAGAGTCTGAGGCATGCACCGAGCTTAGGAATATGTGGACACAAATAAGCTGTTTCAGGCACTGTCCGAATGAATTCTGGAAGATTGAAGCCTGTTGCCTGGGGCTCCTTTTAAAGAGACAGATACGCCTTCCTGAGTGTGCACCTGCTGCCCCTGGCTTCTGGTCAGGTCTACATCTACTGGTCGTGAATCTTTCTGATGGTATTATTTAGCCCATGTTCCTCCATTTTGCCCATAAGGATGAAAACTATGCTCAATAACTTTCTAAAATTGAGGTGTTTCAAATGTAAGGCATTCAATCCCCTTTTATCAGTTAGGATGTGTTTTCCCTGCAGGTCATAGAAACCCTACATCAGATTGGTTTAAACGGTAAGGAGATTGTTGGTCTCACATAACAAGAAGCCCAGAGACGGATGCAGCTTGGGGAGTGGATGTCGCGGTAGTTTGCCGATGTCCCCGGAGGCTCAGATTCTCTCCATCTAGTCTACCATCCACAGCATTACCTTTTTGCTTGGTTGGTTTGTTTGTTTTAATTTAAATTCCAGTTAGTTAGCCTATAGGGTGATATTAGTTTCCGGTGTACAATACAATGATTCAGCACTTCTGTCCATCACCTGGGGCTCATCACGACAAGTGCCCTCCGTAATCCCCATCACCTGGTTCACCCATGCCACTTACCTCCCCTCTGGTAGGCAGCAGGTTGCTCTCCGTAATTAAGCATCTGTTTCTTGGTTTGCCCCCCTTCTCTTCTTCTTTCGTTTCCTTGTTTGTTTTGTTTCTTAAATTCCACATATGCATGAAATCATATGGTATTTGTCTCTCTGACTTCACCTAGCATAAAACTCTCTAGTTCCACCCATGTCATTGCAAATGGCAAGATTTCATTCTTTTTTATGGCCAAATAATATACGTAGACATAGATATAGATCACATCTTCTTTATCCATTCATTAATTGATAGACACTTAGGCTGTTCCCATAGTTGACTATTATAGATAACGTTACTTTAAGCATAGGGGTGCGTGAATTAGTGTTTGTGCATCTTTGGGTAAACACCCAGTAGTGTGACTGCCGGATTATAGGGTGGTTCTGCTTTTAACTTTTCGAGGAACCTCCATGCTGTTTTCCAGAGTGGCTGCACCAGCTTGCGTTCCCACCAACAGTGCACGAGGGTACCTTTGTTCCCACATCCTTGCCAACACCTGTTGTTTCTTGTGTTTTTGATTTTAGCCATTCTGATGGGTGTGAGGTGATATCTCACTCTAGTTTCAATTTGCATTTCCCTGAGGATGAGTGATGATGAGCCCTTTCTCATGTGTCTGTTGGCCATCTGTATGTCTTTTTTTAAAAAATATTTAGTCATGTCTTCTGCCCATTTTCTGATTGGATTATTTGGTTTTGAGATGTTGCATCTTATATGTTCTGTATATATTTTGGATAGTAAACCACGATCAGATACGTCATTTTTAAGTATCTTCTCCCATTCAGTAGGTTGTCTTTTAGTTTTGTTGATGGTTTCCTTTGCTGTGCAGAAGCTTTTCACTTTGATGTAGTCCCAGTAGTTTATTTTTGCTTTTGTTTCCCTTGCCTCAAGGAGACATACTTAGAAAGAAGTTTGACGATGTCAAAGAGGTTACTGCCTATGTTCTCCTCTAGGATTTTTATGGTTTCAGGTCTCACATTCAGGTCTTTAATCCATTTTGAGTTTATTTTTGTGTATGGTGTGAGAAAGCGGTCCAGTTCCATTCTTCTGCATGCTGCTGTCCAGGTTTCCCAACACCGTTTGCGGAAGAGACACACAGCATTAGCTTCTTCAAGTCTGATTACCCTCATGCTCACAAAGTGGCTGCCAGAGTAACTGCAGCAATGCACCTGTTTCCACCCAGGGAGAGAGAAACTGGAGTCTCTTCCCTAAAGCTCAGAGCAAGTCTGTCTTCATGTCTCTTTGGCTCAGTTCTCTGAGGTCTGCCTCAAAATGAACCAGTCATCTGGCGGTGGAATGGCTGTCAGGATAAGGTCACTACATTTCAAACCTCTAGTCCAACAATGCTCTGGAGAAATAAATGATATGATTTTGGCGTTGCTCATGCATCGTGAGCCCGCATTGGTTCCTAGTGTTCACCATTTCCCGTTGTGTCCAAATAAAACATCTATTACTTAAAAACCAATGCTAGAGAGTTCTACCAAAGATGACAGTCTCTGGGATCTTCCTCTCTCTCCCATTTTTTTAAATAAATGGAGGCATTATGTACCTCTTCTAGTCCCAGATCATTTAGAGCAGTGGAAGTGTGCCGGGGGATAGCTATGGAGGGAGTTTAAAATCTACAAGAGGCTGCATTGTTCACAGCGTGGGGGATGCAGAAGCCAGATTGCCCATGCTCAAATCTGGGCTTGGTCACTTTCTGTGACTCAGTCTCTCTAGGCCTCCCCATTCTTATCTCTAAAATAGAAGTAACGAGAGGCTCTCCCACATGGAATCGTTATGATGATTAAGGGAGAGGTATGTATAAATTGTTTAGAATGGTGCCAGTAAGTTGTGTCCATGTGTTGGCTAAGTAAGTTGATGTCGCCAGTCCCCAGCCATAGAGACTGATGATTTAGGCCACCGTAGAGACTGATGATTTAGGCCAGCGAGGAATCTGCTCTCGACAAGCGTCCAGGTTCTGATGCTAGTGGATCGAGCACTAAGATGTCCCTGAGATGAGGATAATGTGGCCATCCTGCATGAAGCTCTTCCTGAACATTGGGAGGAAGCATGCTTTAGCCCCGGAATGAAAATCCCAAGCAAAGACAAGCTTCCTCTGCTAGCCCAAAGAAGCATTGCTCTAGAAAACTTTTGTAAGCTAAAGTGGTCGCAAAGTGGAGAAGCCATTACCATTGATTTACATGGAAAAATGTTTAGGTGTTCCCAGATCCCCAAATAACCTCTCTTATGCTTTTCTGATACTTCAGGACACATCTTGGTAATAGATGCACAAAAGAAATCGAGACAAAGCCCTGCTGTGCACAGACAGTTCAAAACTATGGCGGCTGGAGGCTGAGAGGCTGCGTGCAGTTCCCGGGGAAGGAGCGTGGTAGGGCCGCTCACTGCTCCCAGGGCCCCCTGCCTTGATCATGGCTTGCTGCAGACACATATGTTGAGTGTTTTCCTTCATGGGAAACAAGCAGGGTGGAAATGTGGTTTCACTTGGGCCTCTCTCAATGTTATAATATTCTCCCTGAAGAATGGGGCTCATTCATTTGTAATGGCTTCAAAAATCTTTAACGTATGCACTGTCCCTGGTGTTTCCAGGCCACCTGGGGCTGTGATGTCACTGGTACCCTTCCCACAGCTCCTGACTGCCTGGGATGTGGATCCTCCTCCCTATCTACTTCCCCGGGTTTTAGAACCTGCCCGCTCCCTCCTCCCCTCAGTTACAGCGTAAGCTCACCACAGAGCCCCGCCCAGACCCGGGCATTGCCCTGCTCACTGCCTCCCTTTTCCCCATCAGCCTCATTAGTGCGCACAATACCCGAACTCAGTGTTTCTCGGCCCTCGGAGCCATCTTCCCCTGCATAGCCTCTGCCCATGGCACCAACACTGTTTCCTCTGGACCTGGGCAACTCCACCTGCTGAAATTCTATGATTCATTCTGACTATGCCTAGCTTTCTCTCTCGTCGTTTATGAACCCTGGGAAGGCTTTGCCTCAAGCTTCCCATATCATTTATCTACTGCTACATTAAAAAAAAGAAACAAACTCACCCCAGTACTCAGTGATTTAAAATGCCAACCATCTATTTGCTAATGATTCTGCAGTTCGGGCTGGGCTTCTGCTGGTCTCACCGGGGTTCACCTCTGCGGCTGCTGCCAGAGGCATGGCTGGGGCCAGGCTTCTTCCAGGCACCTCGCTTGCCTGGAGGCTAGCAGGATGGCAAGGGTGGCTGGCACAGTGGCCTGGCCTCCGTCTCCACCTGTCTCACACCCTCCAGGAGGCTTCCTTACATGGTAGCCACAGGGGAGCGAGAGCCAAGGCGTGTAAGCCGCAAGCAGTGGTAAGGTCTGGCCTTGGAGATCACGCGGAATCTTCTGCTGGATTCTACAGGTGAAAGCAGGTCACATGACCAGCCCAGCCGAGGGGCAGGGGACTAGATCCTCTGTGGGAGGAGCTACAAAGGCAGTGCGACCATTTTTCCTCCATTGCACTTCCTTTCTTTAAACCTGTTTTGAGGACCTGGGTTGAGGAGACAAAGAAGATGATTCTGATCTCTGGAAAGCACCCAAAATCTGGTGGAAGAAACAGGAAGCTAAAGGGAGCATTATAACAAAATACAATAAACAGTCATCACTCCTGCTCTTATGCATTTGCCATCTGCCAGGCACTGTGCTCATGGCACACCTGCTCCCTCTCACCTAGCCTGGATTATAACCCTCTGGGGAGAAGTGTGTTGATAATTGTGCCTGCTTTTCAGATGGAAACATCAAGGCACACAGATGTCTGGGTTAGGTGTCAAGAATGTGAGCGAGGGGGCTCCAGAGCCAGGTGCTGTGACCTTTCTCTCCAAGGTCAGCCAGCAGCAAGGACAGCATCTTGTCCTAGACTTGGCCATGGGAGGAGGTCCATCAATCGGCAAGTAGATGGGGGAGCAGGAGAAAGACAAGGGATCACAGCAGATGGCATAGCACACAGACAAGGAGACCCCCTGCCCTTCACAGCTCTTCTCTGGGCCCCTGGCAGGTTCCCTGTGTCTTTCACCTGACTCTGACTAAGATGACCCACCGAGACCAAAGGTCAAAGTGGTCTGAGGCTGCATGCAAGATCTGCAAACAAAGAAGTCACCTCCTCCCCAACTGTCCCAGAGACACGTGATCGGGGAAGAAACTGTTCCCAAAGCCACACAGGAAACCACGTCTCTGTGAACTCACCCATGACGTCAGCCCTGCATCCAGAAAGGCCCTTGTGCCTGCCTTCCCACTCATCCCTGCATTAACCAATTACTGAAAATAGCTCAAAATAGCACCTGTCCCTCAGCTGGCGCCGCTGCAGGAATATGGTTTGTGATCCTTTTCCAGAAAGAGCGAGTCTGTTGGAAATCAGTGCAGCGAGAGGATGATTCTCGGGCTCTCACACCAGGGTCTGGCTCGAACTCTAACCTGCCCAGAGTGGGCTGGGCTGCAGAGTTGACACGTGCCCTATAAGGCAGTCATGGTGGAGAGGCAGTCTCCAGCTACAGCCTGGGTCTGCAGGTTGCCGTCAAGGGACAGCACGGGGACCCAAGCCTATGAGCCAACCAGGCCCCCACTGAAAGCAGCTGCTCTGAGAAGTCGGCCAAAGCACAGGAGGGGTCTGAAGATCGCTCCATGGCCTGCTTCCATCCGGCCATTTCTCCACACCCTGGGCCCCCCAAGGATCCCAAGGGCCTCCTATCTCCACCTGCCACTCCTAAACCCATCTCCAAATCCGCCATAGCCACGTGAAAGGATGCTTATTGTGAAGAAGAAAAGAACAACAGCAACAACGTAAATGCCCATCCGTAAGGTTTCAGGTACATATGGGTACTGCCTACTGAGGGACTGCCAGGCAACAATTAAGTGAATGAAGGGGATCTCTTACTGGCATGGAAATCACACCACAGAAACTATGAAGTGAAAACAGCAAGCCACACAAACATTGGCCCATCTATCTCCCTATCTAGCTATTATCTACCTACCTATCCATCTATCAATGAACTGAAAATGGGGGATTTCCTTCAAGGAGGGGAGATGGATGGAGAAAGGTAATGAGGACTTTTGCTTCGCTTATATTCTTTGAATTTTTATAAGAATGTATTCATGTATTACTTGTAAGATTAAAAATTAAATACATTCATAAGGAAAGCAAAGCCAGAGAGAGTGATCCACTAACAAAATGTAAACCATCCCTAAATCCAACCTTGGTTTGTTTGGGTTTTTCTCCAGCTGGGCATCAGTCTTCCCCAGAAGTGGCCTATGTGGCTCCTCGCTGCCCCCCAGAGCCCCTTCTCCTCCCTTGACGGAAGCCTCTTGGTTTCACCCACAGCCCCAGCCTCACCCACCTGCCTCAACCCGGCCCCCAAAACCAGGAGGGAGAAGGCAGATGTCCTGGGTTCTGAGTTCTGTGCTGGAACCGTGCCCCTTGGCCAGCCAGTGCCCTGGGGTCCTGTCCTTACTGCAGACCCAAATTCTCTCTGCCTGGATCTCTTCCAAGTGCCTCTCTTCTCGTCCCCTCAGCTTCGCTGCCCAGTCTGGGCTCTGCTCCTGGGCTCTGCTCCTACTAGTCCCACTGGGACAACAGCCATGCCTGGTCGCAGATACTGGTGGCCCCATCCCAGCCACTGTGGGAAGGGTGTGTGGGTTCCACTGGGGTCTCCAGAAATGCCATGCTGGCCCCATTGCCCTGGAGCACGTGGCCTGATGGGACTCTCCAAGGACCTGCGTGAGCTCAGGAGGGTCTACACTGACAGGTGGCTTGGGTGTGGGTTTCAGTCTCCCACAAGGGACATTCTGGGAGGAGAGCTAGTACACAGCCAGGGTGGGAGGCAGGAGTTGGGGTGGGGGAGTCAGCACGAGGTCGCTCTGCTGGGCAGCGCCACCCCGTACCTGTCTACTCAGACTACTCTGACCATCTGGTTCTTCTGGCTAAATCCGTAGCATAAGGCTTTGGGGAGGACTCCAGGAGTGGGTCTGCCAGCATTGTTGTGTATGAAGGTAGGGAGCCGTGCCATCTCTTTCCCCCAGAAGATTCTAGAAGGAGGAGAGCTCCTTCCCCGCAGCTAGTCTCTCAGACCATTTTATCTGTAGTTGGGCTGGGAAGCAGGAGAATGAACGAAATGTACCCTGATGACAAGCCCATGCCAGGACCCATCAGACGAACAAAATGTTGTGGTTGCAACAAGCCTGCTTTCCCCTAGCGCTTGCCCTTCTAGGAACACCCAGCTTATCAGGAATGCAGATTTGAGGGCTCCTGGGATGCCCATGAACTTAAGGAGACACCTGCCCCTCCACAGGGTTGGGCAGGCCTACCACACGGACTTTATGCTTTAATATGCTCTAATTCGATTCGAGGCAGCTTCCCTCCGAGAATTACAAAGGGTTCTGTTCTCCAACATGCTCAAGGTAGGGTCTGCCTGGAATTCAGACAGACCCCGCCTCTGACACTCAGCAACACCCATCTGTTCCTTGGCCTGTCTCAGATCCTCGGATTGTAATGATGAACTCGTCCCGGGCTCCAAATTATCTATTAATAAGTAACATCCCAGAGATCACACAGTCCAATTAACAGAAGCCTGGTATTAAACAGGGTGGTGGTAGGTGTTGGAGGCAGGGCAGACGCTCATACGTCTTGCTTGCTCAGGAGGCAAGGGTGCAAGATAGCAGCAGCCCAAGGTCCTTCTGAGGGCACCGGGATTCTCCCTCATTAGAATGGGAAAAAGCCTCCGTCACAAAGGCCGGAGAGAGGGATGGTAACAAAGCCACTCTGAGAGCTGAGAAACGGGTTTGTAGCAGCTGCCAGTATTTTTTGCATAAGTACTGGTAGGTGGGTGTCTGGTCAAAGACGATGTGTGGGTGGTGGAAGAAACAGTCAAATTGACGTGAGTTCAGAACTGAGGGTTATTTTGAATTTCCTTTTTTAATTTGAGCTTCTTCCTTTTTCTTGGGGGGAAAAAAGTTGTTTTTCTGTGGAGAGGCCAGGAAAGGGGAAAGAAGAGGGCTGGTAGAGAAGGACAAATGTAGAGATGAGCCTTGATTCATTCCTGGCCTGGTCGTTACCCTGAAATCCTGCCTGGAGGAAGTGGCATGGTCCAGAGGACCTTCTGGCGTCCTTTTCTGGGGCTGGGGCTGGAGGGGTGAATCTTGGCTGGGAGGGAGAGTCTAAGAGGCAAGAGTGATGCCTTTGAGGCTGGAGGGGAGACCTGTTGTCATGGTAACCTTGCGATTCGGTTTCCCCATGTGAGTAGGTGCTCCGGGTGTATGAGAATTGGGCACCAAAATCCCCACAGGAAACCAACATGGCGACTCATGTTCTCCGTGAGAAGGTGGCTCCCTTTGCCAGATCCCCCATGATCTTCCTTTGGGGAAGGAAGGACCAGCAGCTAGAAGGAGCTACTCAGAGACCCAAGTTCACCAAGACTGGGAGGGCTACAGTATGGGAGAGAGAAATGAAACGTACCCACCAGTGAGAGTGAACCTAAACATTTCCACAAGTCAAGAGAACACCAGCATGGCCGTAAAAATAAATCAAATTAACAACAAGACCAATGTAAGCAGGGTTTGAGTGTCTTGGAGAGCAGAACATCCTTATAAAATATTCTCTTAATTCCCAGGAATCAGATCCCCTGATGCTCAAGTCACAGGTACATTGACAGGTCCTCATTCCCCACTATTCCAACCCAGGCTCCCAGGGCCCCACCCCAGCCACCTCCTCTCCTCTTGCCAGACTGAAAGTGAAAGTGCACACGGGACCTACGGGCCCTTATGCAAACCTGCTTCCCTGCGTCCGGGAGGCTGGGGAACCCCTCGACCCGCAGCCAAGCTTACCTGTCTCCAGAAATGCTACCCTCCCACTTTGCTTCCGAGCCAAGCACTCTCATCCCAGAAGGCAGGAGAGGCAGATTTTAACTCAGACAATGTTTAAGACACCCGAGAGCAGAGACAAGCTAATGTTTGCATAAATGCCCTCCCACTGAACCTCCTCCCTGTCCATCTGTCCCGTGGCTCTCATTCAGCTAGGACCATCATTGTGCGTAAATAAGGGAGTCCCCAGAGAGGCAGGAAGCCCTCCTCCTCCACCTCCCAGGCCTGCTACCTCCAGGCTTGAGCTCCCACAGCCCAGCCCAGCCTCCTCCTCCTCTTCCCTCTGTGCGGGGCTCCCCCACCCCCTTCCCATTCCCTTTATCTCCTTCCTCTCCTTTCCCATTTCTGGCCCTGGCTTAGCCCTCTATAATGACTTAATCTTGCCGACAGGGTGACAAGCGGATGAATCGAACTCGGAGGCTTTTTTCTCCACTCCAGATTCATTTGAAGATTTCTCCCAGATGCGGCACTAAAACCCTAGATTCAATTTCCCTTTGACATAATAACCGAATTAGTCTCATATTGTCATACATAAATTACTAGCCAGTCAGGGTGCCACCAGAGGGAGAGAGAGCTGGAAAGGAAGCAAGGCGTGAGCATCCAAAGGGGTGTGACTGTGACGAGCGGGGACCTGAATAACAAGCGGGGACCAGAAGGGTAACAGCTAATCATATCTGACAAACGAGGAGAATTCCCAGGCTGCAGCAAAGGTAAAGATTATTTACCTTCCTCTCCATGCCCCTGGCCATTAAGATGTCACCATGGGGAGCCGTGTACCTTACAAGAGATACACAGATCTAAATATCTTCTCGATTAAGTAATGCTCTGTTTGCAAAGGCTGCCTTCAAAGAGGAAAATATAATTTTGTGGAGCACTGCTGCAGCTTCCAGGCCTCGAGACAGGGCTGGGCCCGGCAGAGGACCTGTAGGATACCTGCTTGGGGCACAGATGCCCATCCTGGGCCCCTGCGGGCTTGGCCTGGCTGATTCTGGGCACGAAGATGGCATCCTAGCCTTCCCTACCTATGCCCTGGGGGTGATTACTGGCCAGGAGGGTGGCCAGATCAGAACTAGCTGGAATAAGGCTTCCCTACCTGTCCGCCAGCCATTCGGCCTCCCCTCCATGTCCCCCAACTGTTTTGCTAGTTATGGTCAGTTCTTTGTCTGGAAAGTTCTGGCCTCTGGCCTCACGTCTACATCCTGTGTCTCGACGGAACAATCACCACGGCTTCAAGTTTTGTAACCAGTTTTCCTACTTTCCATCCTTTCTGACAGCCAGGCTTCTCTAGGCCATGAGAAGGTATCTTTCCAAATGCAAATTTGATGCCAGCGCCTCCCTAAACTAAAACTTACAGGTAGCCTCTGAAAGAGAGACATCCAAACCCCTTAGCCCGGGCTGCAAGTGGAGAACGATGGTTCTAGGTACGCCCCTCGCCCAGTTCCCCACACCCACCGCTTCCCCAGCGCACTCTGGGATTTCCCCAAGCTGCTCCTTCCGCCTGGAATGCTCTTCCCTTCCTTCGCGCTTCTGCTTAAGTATTACCTGCCTGTGAAGGCCTGGTCCCACCGCCCCCGCCCTCGCCACACTCCCCTGAAGTCCCACCTTCTACAAGGCGCCTAACATGTGCTTGCTCTTAGAGCTTACTTACCATCTCTTGTGCGGGGTACCAAGTTCTCTGAAGGCAAGGAGTGGGCCTTATTCATAGCTGTGCTCCGTTATACCTAGTATAGAACAGGAGTTCAAGCAATGCTTGGAAAATAAACATCCAGGATGGTGCATGAAGCCAACCGCGAGGAAACCCAGGACTCACGCAGACCTGGCACACTGCTGCCCAGAGGGGTTTGCTTTCTGTCCGTTATATCTATGCAGGGAAATGGAAGTTTTGACCGTGTGTCTGCCATGAGGCCAGCATGGGCTAAGAGTCATGTGATTTAGAACATGCTGGTTTCCCCTGGTGGTCAGTACAGAGCTTGGTCTGTGGTAGATGTTTAGTAAACATGTAAGCGATTATCTGCTGGGGATTCTGTTCATTATAGAACAGTAAAGGACTGGATTAATCATGTGTCCCACTGGACCGTGAGCTCCTGGAGGCCGGGAAGACAGTGATGTCTGTGTCTCTGCCCGAGGCACACCCCGCCTAGTAATGCCCAGCACAGCCCAGCTCAGTATAAGTTATAGGAACCATGTTGATAGGGGCGCCTGGGTGGCTCAGTTGGTTAAACAACTGCCTTCGGCTCGGGTCATGATCCCAGGATCTGGGGCTCAAGCCCCACATTGGGGTCCCTGCTCATTGGGAAGTCTGCTTCTCTCCTGCTTGCTGTCCCCTTGCCTGTGCTTGCTCTCTCCCTCTCCCTCTGTGTCAAATAAATACAATCTTAAAAAAAAAAAAAAAGAACTATGTCGATGAATTCGATTCCAATTTGTCCTCAGGTGTGACCTGTCACTCTCCCTTCAACTTTGTATTAACATTACCACCTGCTCTGCTTGTTTTGGCCCTGTGTTGGATAACTACCTCCTTTTATGTTTTTATTTAATCCATAGAATCCCAAAGACTTAAATGACTTTAAAGCCAATTTATGGAATGACAGGGCAGGGTGGGAAAATCAGGACACAGCCTTCCCCCTCTCTACCACATTCACACCTGCTCTCTCAGATGTCCTCTCTGCCCCTACACCCACCCACCCCACAGGAAGCAGATGCTAGACATTTACTTTTTTCTTTTTTGTGACAAACATAATTGTATATATTTAAAGCATACAGTGTTGCTCTGCCATACATACACATTGCAGAATGATTGCCAAGTTCAAGGTAATGAACACACCCATCACCTCCCATAGTTAATATAATTAACTCTACGAGTGCATACGTGCGTGTCTGGTAAAAATACTAAGATCCACTCTCTGCAACTTTCAAGGGTAGAATATCATGTTATTAACTCCAGTCACATGCTTATTCTTCTTATAACTGAACGTTTGTACCCTTTAGCCTATAGCACCCCAAGTCTTCCTTCCCCTGACTCCCAGAAACCATACATTTGTTTGAAGTAGGCTCCATGCCCAACATAAAGCCCAATATGGGGCTTGAAGTCACCACGCTGAGCTTAAGACCTGAGATCAGGAGTCAGACACTCAACTGACTGAGCCATCCAGGCTCCCTATCTACTGAAGGTATTTAGGTTGCTTCCATAGCTTGGCTATTGTGATTAGTGCTGAACATGGATGTAGAGATAGCTCCTCAAGATACTGATTTCAATTCCTTCAGATATATTCCCATTAAATTAAAGAGCTTTTGCACAGCAAAGGAAACTCAATAAATTGAAAAGCCAACATATGCAATGGGAGAAGATATTCACAGATCATATAGAAAGGGTACTATCCAAGATGTATAACAAACACATACGACTCAATAGCAAAAAAAAAAAAAAAAAAAGCATAATCCAATTAAAAAGTGAACAAAGCATGTGAATAGTTTTCCAAAGATGACCTACAAATGGCCAGAAGGTGTATAAAAAAGTGCCCGACATCACTCATCATCAGGGAAAGGCAAATCGAAACCACAAGTTATTACCTCACCCCTACTGGGATGCTATTATCAAAAAGACAAGAGATAAGAAATGTCAGCCAGGATGTGGAGAAAGGGAGCCTTTGTATGCAGATGTAAATGGTATAGCTACTATGGAAAGCAGTATAGTGGTGCCTCAAAAATTAAAAATTGAACTACCCTATGATCCTATAACTTTTCAATCAACTTCAATATTGTCTCTTTTCACTTGTTAAAAAAAATCCATTTCAACCCAAATAAAAAGTGCAGTCTCCAAACCAATTGAAAGCTCTTTTCCCTTTCCCCTGCCCCACCCATCCCAGGCTCCAACCCCACTGTGGGGGAAGGGAAGCAGCTTGCTGCTTATCCTTCCTCCCGGCCCTTCTCTCCCTCATCCCTGAGTCTCTGCTGCCTCTGGCTCCTCCACAGCCAGGGTGGGGAGACCCTGATCTTTTTTACCTGTTGACTCTCTGGCCACTGAATGGGCCGGTAGGCGTCCAAATGCAAGCTTTGTCTCTGGTGGGTGGATTTTGTGGGTCCTTTGAGATAGTCTCTGGGAAATAAGACACTTTCTGCATGAAACAGTTCCCTCATGGGGCAGTGGGCTCCTCAGTGATCTCTCAGGTCTCCCCATCACCGGCAACTCAGGGGTGCCCCCAAACAGCCTGCCTGGTCTCCCCCTCCATCCAGTGTTCGCTGGAGCATCTTTCAAGACCACTCAAGTCAGGCCAGCCTGTAATGATCCCTATGACCTTCAGGAGGTAACCTTGCACCTCCAAACTCTGTCCATGCAGGCAGCTTCAGGGCACTTGACTGAGCTCCCCTCCAGGAGAATTAGAGATAGAATCAGATCTGAGTTGCTACAGTGTAAGCATCCAGCAAGAGGCCGAGAGGGAGAGAAGATGCCATTCTTCTTGGCTTGGGATAGACAGAGAAAGGGAAACTGCCACTACCAGCTCCCCTCCAAAATTCTCAGTCTCAGCCCATCTTCCTTCTCTTGGTAAGGTTGCGGCTATGTCTGGAAATGCACCGCCGGTGCGGGAAACAGATGGTATGCTCAGAGCGGCAACTGAAAAGAACTGAAAAGATTTGTTTATAAAGGTGTGGGCAGGGTTCGGGGAACTACAAGGGATTGAGAAACATCTTGAGTGTAAGAAGCAAAGGGAGAGAGATGTTTCTGGAACCTTAGAAGATCTAGGACGGTCATGTAGGTGCCACAGCCTTTACTAGAAGGATCCAGCCACTCTTGACGCATCACCAGGCAGAGAGGAAGCAGAGGAACAAACACGGCGGCCCCTGTCCTCCTGCCCTCGGCTGTCCTGCAGGCGCGTCCCCTTGGCTGTGTTCAGCCCAAAACCCCAGGACAAAGACACCAGTTGATGCCATCCATAGAGGTCAGCTGGGCAGGACCAGGGAGGAGAAAAACTGTGCTCCAAGGATACACTGGGGTGCTACCCAGCACACTCCCCTGTCTTCGTGGCGTGCAGGAACTTGTCACCTGCCATCCTCAGCTTGGAGCCTCGGTGAAGCAACAGTGGAAGTCCCCTTTGTCAACTAATAACCCGTGGTGCCCTGTCTTTCTCGGCTCCTCCCCACCCCGCCCTGAGGTGGTTGCACCCCTGTACAGACTGCAAAGCCGGAGTGGGAAGTCGGGGACCAGAGATGGCAGTTCTCATCTGCAAAGAGTGGCTTCATTCTGAGCCTTGTCGATGCCAAGGCGGCTGACGTCCAGACGTAACCTGCAAACCAACAAGCATAGTGCAAGGAAGATGGGGACTGAGTTTGGACAATCTGCTGTTGTAGACTCTCCAGGCCCCAGTGGCCCCGTTGCTAGCACACATGATGAAGGGCTGGCCCGGGCCTGCTGGCCGAGGAGCCCCTAAGAGGCTGTGGTGAGGAGTGGAAAGGACACAATTGGACCAGTGATGCCCAAGGTGGAGACGTCATTGCAACTTGACTCTAGGGACCCAGGGACAAGGCTGTCCTCTCCCTCATCTGCTTCTCTGAGGACTGTTTCCAGCAACATCCAGCCCAGCTGGCACGGCCCTGTGGGCAGGGCAGTGGACCGGTGCCGGCCACCAGACTCCTCGGGAGATGGAGCTTCTCCTGCAAGTGGGGACTGACTTTGAAAGACTCATTCATCAATGTCAGGGCTCCCGCAGGCAGGACGAGGCCCAGCATTGCTCGGGCCAGACGAGTCTACTCAGAGACGCGACGCCTTGTCACACAGACCATCGTGGATCATGCAATATTAACACTTATCTTCTCCTCTCCCGTAGTAAGGTGAGGTGGGGCTGGGGGCTGGTGGGGACACAGCTACGAGGGGGAGCAGAGGGCACCAGGCAACTCCATCACAGAGACGCCGTTGCTGTGGCTCCCCAGGGAAGATGACTGCAGGCCTGCTGGGGTCCCAGGCACTGCCCGCGTGTCTGCGAGGGGCTGTCTGAGTCAAGTCCATGCTGCGGGCTGTGATATGGGAAACCCAGGGCCACTGGGCACCTGCCTAAGTCTGATGCTGGCTCAAAGCACAGGGTTTTCCATCAGTCAGATCTCCGTGGAAATCTTGGCTTTGCTGCCCCTTTGCCTTGTGACCTCAGGCAAACTAAGGTTCAGTTTCCTGACTTGGAAAATGGGAATGACAAATCTCTCGGGGCTGCACTGAGGATTTAATGAGCTGATGTGTGTCACCTGTCCATCACAGTGCCTGGAGTGCAGTTTGCAGCCAATAAATGCCATCCATTATGGTTATTGTTGGCATGCTCCCTTGGTTCCTGGTTGACCAAATCCCATGCGGTAGCAAGTTTATTTACCCAAAACCTATTTACTCAGCACCTCCCACATGGCACTGGAGAAAAAGAGGTCTCAGGGAGCTCAAAGTCCATGCCAGAGGCAGAGGAGGGGAGCTAACAGCGGTGATATGGGGTGAAGGCTGTGGGTACATAGAGTCCAACTGTCTGGCCCTGGCTGGGATGGTCGGGGAGGCCTTCCTGGAAGAGGCAGTGCTCAAGCTGAATCTTGCCCAATGAGTGGGGCTTAGCCAGGCAGTCACAATGGGAGTGCTGTGAACCAGCACTGACAAGGGCGACATGGGAGAGTGGCAGATTTGGGGTGGCGCCAAGTGCCAGTGAGGGGAGAAAGGGTGGGCAATGAGCCAGAGAGGAGTTCAACGTGCTGGATGGAGGCATCTGGACTGCATCCTGGGGGCCAAGGAGATCCATCAAAGGGTGGCCAAGAGTCATGTCATCAAAGAGTCCTCCTGAACTTCATCAAGACTTTGACGGAGGCGGCAGCCTGGGAGGCTGTGTGGGGAGAACCCCAGAGGCGGCCCTGCTTCCCTCCTGGCTGCCCCACATCAGACCGTGACCAGGGCTCAGCCCTATGGGGGCTCAGACTACCATCTGCGCTTCCACCCCCGCCTGCCTCACCCTCCCAGCGGGCCCTGGCTGGACTAAAGTCTGAAGGACAGAGGGTCCCACGCATCTGGCTTCCACTGGCAGGGGCAGGAGGCCATGCAGGAGCTGTGCTTTGGTCCGGGCTGCTGGGGATCGAGGGACCCTCCAACAGGGGAGCCCCCAGGGCATCTGGACAGCCTCTCTATGCTAAAGATGCCCAACTTACCCAGCCTCCGGTCACGCTGACCATTGTCGATCCCGGAGGCAACAGCTGGACACTCCGCTCCCTCGGAACTTCCAGATGCTGCACACGAGGGACAGGTCAGCTGCGTGCTGTCACTGTGGCTATGGGGACATGGGGAGCAGGAGTTTGGGGGTCACCCTCCACAATCTCTGAAAACTGGATGTCCTGTGCAGCTTGGAAGTTTTAGGCTGCTTCTTCCAGTGACAAGGGCGGCCTGTTAGACAGAAAGCAAAGTATTACAATTGAATGGGAGTGTGTCAGCATCGGGATTTGGGATGACATTTTTAATCCAAGGCCTGGATGACCCCAGAAAAAAAGTCGCTTGACCTTCATGACTCTCAGTTCCCTCACTCTCCTCAAGGGCAAAACTGAATTACGAGTGAAAATTAATTGTAATAATGAATGTCTATGTGTCTCCAACAGGGAACTCTGACCCTGGGCCTGCAGGGTGATACAGTGGGAGGTGCGTATTTTCCTAAAGCATAAATTTTACCCAAAGATTTTAGAGAAGAGGACTATATTTAACAAAGGCATTCTGGAGACACATGTATCATTTTAATGAATTGTAAGGGCAAATGGGAAACATCAAGCCAACTCTTTGTAATGCTAGCAATTCCTTGGCTATAACCCCAGATCTCTGGGTCCCGCTTCCTGCTTCCCTGTTGTGGGGGATGCCTCAGCTGGACCACCAAGCACCGTGCAGGGGAGTGCTTGCTCTCTCTCTCTCTCCCTGACACGAGGCACAGAATAAGCACAGACATGTATCCATTACCTGAGCTGGATACTCTAGGCTTTGCTTCTTTGGCGAACACTTGGCCCATGAACTTCACTTGATTGTGACCACACACATTTGGTCCATCTCTCTCATCTCGTATCTTTGGTAGAATCCTAGAAATACCATGGGCATCAATGGACACCTTCCCCACTGACAGTGAACATCCTGGCAGTAACTCAGAGGGGAGGAGGGAGGAAGCCAGCCCAGGCTAGAGGAGGCAGGCCAGGGGAAAGGGGACCAGAACAATGGGGATGGGGAGATATGGGACAGGAGGGCCCCCCAGAAGCAAGGGCTGAGGAACAACGTCCTGAGAATCCCACAGAGGACTGAAGAGCCGGGGGCAGCCGCGGGCCAGGGAGGAAGCCGGAGCTGTAAGGAGGGAATAATGGCCCATCACAGGATATGAACGCGACCTCTCTAAATCCCGGACCCTGATTTATGCCCGCCACTTTACTGCAGTCCCAGTTTAACAGCGCGTCCTCTGGGGTCCGTGGATCATGTTCTGCCAGGTTTATGAAAGAGCCAGCTCAGCCTAGCCTTATGACTATTCTGTCTCCTCAAGCTGAATGCTGCTCAGTTTGGGGAACACAGCAATCTGCTTGCTGGAAGGACCTTAGCCCAAGATACCCGATTTTTTCCATGATGGCCCGTGTGATTGAAGCTCTGTAAGTACAGAGTGCCTGCCGTTTTAATGAATAACAATGAAGTATATTTAAAAGTATAGATTTTTTTAGCAGCAATACAAATGTTGAAGGGTGAAAAAAACACACACCCCATTTAATTAATTTTATTCCTATCGAAGTGCACGGTTATGGGCCTGGTGTTGGTCATCGATCAGTTTTGATCAAGTGGCTGAGAATATTGTTTCTTAATGCCTGAAACTCTTCGAAGAATGGGGGAATGTGTTCATTTCTGCCTCCAGGGTTAAAAAGATGCTTTCTGAGAATTTGTTACGGTCCAAAGATGGTCACACCCATGGGTCCCCTGTTCTGGAGAGACTGTGGAGCCACGGTGACAAGCCATGACACTCCAGAATGTCCTGATGTTGGACTCCAAAGGAGGACCCCAAAACTTAAATCATGCCCCATGTTCATCCAAGTCTGTGAATCACTTCGGGCTCAGGAAGTGACCATGACTTCATTATTACTAGATAGCTCTGCAATTCTCTGAAACATGAGATTCGACTTAGCTGGGCATTTCATCAATGGGAACCGAGCATAGTCTCCCCTTGTCACTTGCCCAAACCTCCTGGCCCCACTGAGTCTGAATGTCTTTATGTCCTAGGATAAATCAGAAGTCTCCCCTCCACCTCCCACAGCTTCAAGTCCTATGTGTTCAGATTTCCTCAGGGAAAAAAAAAAGTAAAAAAAATGTAATGAATTCCAGGGTATCCAACTCCGTGGGCCTCTTGGTGTTAAGAAAGCATTCTAGTGAGTTCCTTTGACAACTGTCCTCCACTCAGCGGTGGGAGAGGCATAAGAATGAAGTAAATAAACCATGTTGATAATGTTCCCCGATACATTATGCAATAAACCTGTCTCGAAAAGTTAGCACATGGACTCTTATGATGGTTCACTCACTTTTGACTGGAATAACTCTTGAAACCCTCTTTCTCCCTGTTTCCCTGTAAGAACCTCGCCTGAGAAGCACCTCAGCTTCTCACCTTTCAACAAAGCTTTTCATGTTCTTTACTGATAGGGCACAAGGGCCCTCCTAGATGAAGCACACGAGATCGTTAAGTAAAACAACATGCTTAATGACAAAGGTCGAGTGGGCGGCCTGGGGTCAAGTGGGACATCGTTGGCGGGCAGTCCCTGAGTTCTTATAAACAACCCACAAACAGAGTCCATAAAAAGAGCCCAGCTGGTGAAAGAGAAATGGATGTGGAGTAGATGACCAATGTCAGGGGGGGCACCACATGCATTTCTTGAAACTCATACTACATCCTGTAGGCCCGAGTCACCAGCCCTGGGACCACCTTCTCTTTCCAGGGCCTGGCCCCGCCTCAGCTAACTCGCGGGGCCTCTATGCACTGGCACTCTGCTCAGGACTCGCCCTTCATCTGCATGCCACCCTCTGAGGTGGGGACCATGACTCCTGTTTTATTAATGGAGAAATAGAGTCTCAGAGAGGTAGAGGGGTTCCAGCCTCACCACCTGCCTCCTTTTCCAGCTGCCCCCACAATCACTCTCCGGGGCTGTTTCGATACAGCCTTGGTGAGAAGGTGTCCGCACAGCCAAGTTCTCAAATTCAAGCGTGTCTGGGATTTCCTTGAGAAGCATGGCAGACAGGCAGTTTTGGGGTGCCCACACCCCAGGAGTCTGATCCAGGAGCACTGCAGACTGCATCTTCTAGAAGCGTCCTCAGAGGCTAGGGTGCAAGGGTTGAATCATCATACTTTGGGTTCCTCGGAACAGAGAGCTCCTTCCAGACCTTCGTTCTTCAACCTCCCATCAGAGGTGCCCCCTCTCCTCCCAGGGCCCTCTGACCCTGTGCTGGCACCCAGAGGACCTCCTTCACAACTTCCTGGGCCCGGCAAGAGAGACGAGGGAAAGAGGCAGCAGAGCCCCTTGGCTCCTTCCACATCCAACATGCAGCAGGGACGACCTTGGCAAGCCCTCCCAGAAAAACAGCGGAATTCTGCTCTCTCTGCTAACGGAAGCTGCCGGCTCTCAGCTTTCCCCAGCAAGCAGGGCTCTGGCCATAATCCTCCAAGAAAGAGTTTACGAGTCTGCCTTTGGCATTTAAAATTAATATACTTATTAAGGAGCAGGAGAGTGCTTTCAGGGTAAGTGTCTTTTTTATTTTTTTCCCCCAGGGTAAAGGCCACTTAGCTCCCGCTCAAAGTCAGCCATCTCCCTGGGCTCTTGGGGGTATACGGCAGAGCCCTACAGGACGGGCTCTGCTGCCTCTTCCCCCACAGTTTCTGGCTCCTCCCCTTAGGGCTTCCGGGGACAACACCACTGAGCCTTTCAGGCCAGGACTCAGCCTCTTCCAACTGTATTCCTGCTGCTCAGGCAAGGCCCCAGCCATCCCTCAGCTATTCATCGGTCCATCCACTCTGTCACCCACCATCCTCCCACCCTTGCTTTATGCAGCCAGCCAGAGCTTCCGTGCTTTGATTCATCAAATATTTATTGAGTTCAGTGCACCAGACGTCAGGGATACGCAGAGGGAGAGCACGCCTCCCTGCTTCGAAGGAGCTCACTGGCAAGAAATCAGCTTCAAAGGCAAAGAGAGACAATAATGCCAAAGCTACGATTGAGATTTTACAATCTTGTCCAACTATCAAACTCCTATACATCCATCAAGACCCAACTTAAATATCCAACCTACACAACTTCTGCCCATCCCCCTACCCCCAGAGAGCTTGCCCCTGTGCCCTTACAGCACGTGGCTGGATTCCATGGTTCTCTCTCAGCCCCTGTCATTGCCATTAGGACCTGTCTCCTCTATCTTGGGAGGGCAACGACGAGTCTTTCTCAACTGTCTCTCTTATGCTAAGCTCAGGGCCTGCCACAGAGCCAGTTAGAAGCTTTGCCAACTTTTGTGACCCTAAGAAATGGCTTGGGAAACTTGCTGAAGATGCTGACTGTCCAGTTCCACTCCTGGGCCGTGTGATTCCGTAGGTCTGAGCCTAAGGTCCAGGAATGTGCATTTCTCATTAATTTCTCAGATGAAACTGATCCACAGGCCACATTTTCATACAACTGCGCGAGTCCCTCCTGTAAAGTTTTTTGAAGGAATGAAGAAACTAAGGAACGAAAGGTCCACAAACAATCTGTGATTTTAAGAAGGTCTGTGGATTTCACCACTGTGAATTTCCTAGTTTTTATATTGTGTATAGTTCTATAAAATGTGACCTTTGAGGGGAAGCTGGGTGAAGGGCCCAGGAGAATTCCCATCTTTGTAACTTCCTGTGAATCCATAATTTGTTCCAAGTAAAGAGGCTTTTAAAAAAAATCTCTTGTTTGGGGGCACCTGGATGGCTCAGTTGGTTAAGTGTCCGACTCGATTTTGGCTCAGGTCACGATCTCAGGGTTCTGAGACTGAGCTCCATGGGCTCTGCAGTCAGCAGGGAGTCTGCTTAAGTTTCTCTTCCTCTCCCTCTGCCCGCCTCCCCCACTCTGCTGGTGCTTTCTTTCTTAAAAAAAAAAAAAAATTAAATTAATAAATAAATAAAATAAATACAAATAAAACTCTCTTGTTTTTTTCCAAGGCCTCCAGGATGCATGCCTGTAATTTGCTTCAGATCACCCGTCTCCTGACATTTAGCCCCAACCTCTGGTTACAATCTACAGATGTTGTCTGTTGGGCACAGTTAATTGCATACTTAATTATTATAGAATTAATTCCCTATTATCAATGAAAGCCATTCCTTCTTTGCTTAATTTATCAATATCCTCTAAAATAATCTCAGAAAAAATATCTTCTTGTTAAATAGGATACACCAACACTATCTGAGGAAGCAGAGGACCACTTTCTAGATGAGAGCGATACTACTGTTACAAGGCCAGAAAGCAGCTGGAGACCCTGGTGCTTCCCAGACTAGACTAGGCTGTGCATTGAATGCAGCTGGGGAGCTTTGAATGACTCAGCACCCAGGCCACACCTCATTCTAATTAAAATGGGGATTACTGGGTGGGGGCCCGACAGCAGTATTTTTTAAAGCCCCCAGGGGATCTCATGCAGCGTTGCAGGCTGTAGAACAGGAAGGCCCCCGGGGTCCCTGCTCTGGGTAGAGAGCAGCTCAGAAGCTCTTGAGGACCTGCTGGCTCTAAATTAGCTCAGCGGGGACCCCGACAAGATTCAAGGCGGGATGGGCCCTGTGGCTTCTGTGCCATTTCTCATCCCTCAAAGCCAAGGCCGGCTGGCAGGCCCACGGGACTTATGCTAGGCCTCGACTGAGGCCCTGGTGTTGGCTCCCTGCTCTCCACAGGCACAGGCACCTTCTTGTCTGTGCAGCCGAGAGGCTCCTTTCAAACCAAATCGGCGTGTCACAAGGTTCGGACCCTCCTCGGGCGGGCCCTGGGAGCAGCCCAGGCCTGCCTGGCTTATTTTCAGAGAGGCCCACCGTGTGCGTCCAGGTCAGCAACCTCTCAGGACACAGAAGCAGGAGGTGCCTTCTGAGGACCCTGGTACCAGCTGTGGGGGCAGAGCAGCAGGCTGAGAGGCTGATGGGATGCCCCCAGTCACAGAAGGGACACGGGGTCCTCCTTGGGAGAATCTGCTCCCCCTCCCTGATGCTGTCCTCTGTGCTCCATGAAGAGGGCATTGTCCAGGCTAGCTCGGGTTCTGAAGATGTGGAGCCGGGTCACGGTGCTGGGGACTTGCAGCCAGCCATGCCCCTTCTACTTCAGTCCCCGGGGGCTCTCCACTCCTGCTCTGTCCCGGGCAGCCAAAGGAGGCCGGAGGTCCAGGAGGGACCCTGCACCGATGGCCTGCCTACTGCCACCTAGGACAGGAGTTGGGTAGCTGTGTCTACAGGATATTACTCACTCGGACTGGGCAGGGCCACCCCCGAAGGCCCAGCAGAGATGGCCTAGTTAGCTCACGGGGCCTGGCTTGCTGCCAGCTGGCAAAGGCTTCTAACAAGCTCTGGTCTCCGCAGACTCACCTGGAGACCGCTAAACATCTTAGCTCCAGAGACATCTCCCCTGTCTGTACCCAGGCCTGCCCACTCACTCTGGATCCCTCCTCCCTCCTGCTCTCCTCTCTGGCCTGGCACTGAGTTGTAGACCAAGTGGGGAGAAAAAGGCCCCACACTGATTTTGATACACTGAATTTTAAGGCTGTTTTGAACCAAAAGAGTGAACTTCCCTCTGGATCCATTGGACACCGCGGACCGTGGGGCAAAGGCAGTTTGTGATCTTGAGTCTGGTCACTGTACCAGCGAGCTTTATTTAACCTGTGTGCCAGATACTGCATTTGACACATTAAATCCTCCCAACCACACCTCCCCCCCAACCCCCGCCATAGCGCTATTATTTTCTCCTGTCCATTTTACAGATGGGGAATTTGAAGCCCTGGCTTTGACCCGCACCAAAAGCCCTCATGTTCTGCAGTGTATTCCTCTGTGTCAGCTCTAGAATGCTCAGCACCAACACCAGAAGCATGATCTTACTGCCTGGGGAAGGCACCAGAGCCCCACTCCCTGGGGGAAGGCTACACTCTGCTGAGGAAGACCCTGCAGACGGAGACTGGGGAAGAGGGGCCTCCCTGGCTGTTGGGTGAGATACGGCCCCGCAGACAGAGCCCAGCTTTGGAGCAGGAGGAGAGATTGGTAAGCCCAGCTCAGCCCTTGTCTCTGAGGCCCTCCCTACTCCAGGACATTTTAGGAAGGGGCTAAGGTCAAAGATGCGGCCGCCCAATTTCTGTTCCAACTTGACATGGGTTGTGGAGGAGAACAGTGTCTTGAGGGGATGGTGGGTCCACTTCTCAAGGTGAAGCAGAGCCGAGACTCTCCCGCCCGATCCCATGAAAGGCGAGAAGCTCATGAGTCAGCTAATCGAATTTAGGATCCCTGTCTTTCAGTCTGTGACTTTGGGTAATTGTTGTTCTTCGTTTTCCCCACCTGTAAAGTAGGGGTAACAGTACCCCGCACGTAGGGTCGTGATGAGGCTGAGGTAGTTTAATGTGTGCAGAACCCTCGGAACAGGGCCTGGCACACAGTCAGGACCACGCAGGTGTTAGCTGGGAGGAGGAGGAGGAGTCCCTTTGAAGACCAGAATAATTCCCAGCAGGAGACACCGCCGCTAAATAAATGAGCTTCTTGACTGTTACACATGGAAGACCTCAAAGAATATTCTACAAAGAAAAGCAACAGCCTCTCCTTCTCTGGCGCACTATATGAACTGTTTTGGCTGAGGTGAAAAAAAGGTCAATAATAAAAGCGTGTCTGAGGACCTACTATGCGCCGGTCACTTCCGCGCACGCCATCGGGTAGAGTCCTGAGCTCGGCTGGGAGGGTGCTCCCTGTTTCACAAAAGGAAGCCAAGGCTCAGGGAGGTTAAGTGCCTTGTCCCGGATCACAGTTGCAACCCGTGCCTCCATGGCATTGCCTGCATCTGGTGACAGAAGGCGGACAGATAGTAGGACCTTTAGGAAACCCTCATAGACCCAAGAATGTCGCTTGGGTTCATTCAAGCCACCAGCAAAGGGGAGATCAGAAAATCATCATGCTTTCCTCAGAGTGTCTCTCTTCTGTCACAGTAATAAATTCTCCGACATTAGCAGGAGCCAGGGGGCCGGGCAGCCCAGGGCACTGAGTGACAGCTCTGGAGCGAGCCGGTGTGGCTGGAGGACGGCCTGGCATTCTGTGTGCAGAGGCCGTGGGCAGGGTGATTGCCGGGCTCCCGGGAGAACAGGCGGCCCGCGACGCTTTGACTCAACACTTTGTAAATTGGTTTCATGCCTGGGCTATCAGTGGGGGCCTGGCGAGATAATAGGATTTTCCGACACAGTTCTTCCCCCTCTCCTCTGCAACCCTCCACGTCTCCATGCAGACTGCCTGGAGGGATGTGATGTGTTCAGTAGGGTGCACTCTGGTCAGGCTCCGTGGCCCTGGCGGGGGCTGTGCAGACCTAAGAGGCCATGGTTTAGAGCTGCTTCGAAGGACGGCTTTCGCGCTCCACTAGCAGCCGGGGGGGGGGGGCACTCCCAGCCACACCTGTCCATCATGGGGGGAGGGTGCTCAGAAAGTGTCCGTGGGGGCCTCTGTGACCACTCATGGCTCGACTGAGTGGTCCCGAAGGCCTCGACCATCCGTGGGGACTCCCTGCCACAAGTCCAACCCCACAGAAGGCCCATCAGAGCCCAGAAACGCAAGCGGCCCAAATGCAACTGCGTCCTGCAGGCTGAGCCTAAAGAATGTGAGTTACCGGGGAAGCAGAAGAGAAGCAGGTGAGGGGAAGAAGGTCTGGGCTGAGATGAGTTTCAGCCTAGTCCTGCTGGGCCCCCCGAAGCGTGGGATATCCTGCAAAATCAGACTCACCTTGAGGCCACAGAGCTGGTCTTTTGTGTCAGTCATAGTCTAATGGCTTCAGGCTCCGTGACTAGGGCAGGGTGATGCTGCTCTCTGGGGTCAGGTGACTCCTATTCATCTAAGGCTCATTCTCTAGAGAAGGGGGACAACTGTGAGCTTTAGCAGCCGACACTTAGCTTGGGGGGGGGAGTTGCACCAGTCCAGTCATGGGGATCTGGGTAGGACCCCAACAGCACCCCTGCACCATACGCCTTGGTAGAGCACCAGCGTACCGCTCAGCCAGAACCCCATCAAGAGCCAGCCTGGTGCCTCTGACTTCCAGAAAACCAGAAGGCCAAGGAACTACAGTGCATAACAGTGAGTAGTGTCCATGACAGCCCAGCCATCACCCCACACCTGTCCCTAGGACTACAAAGACGGTAGCCATTTCCATCAAGGGTAGAACTGGGGACCTCTGCCCAGGCTCCTGGAAGGCAGGGCCAGCCCCACCCGCATGATGGCATACGGGACACCTATCAAAGCTATTCTGTGATGACCCAAAGCTTCCTCCCCCAGAACCTCTACTACAAGTTTGCCGCTAAAACAACAAGTATCTGCCTCCAATGTGGAAGAGAGATTAAATTGGGAACAATCTTAATTCTTTTTGGCAGAGGGAAGCCAGCGAGGCCTGTCAGTTCCCCGGTGACATATTGTTAAGGAAATCCAGGTTTAAAGGTATTTCATAAGCTTGCCTTTGCCTGCTAATAAAGAGAGCCAGCTAACGGAATGCGATCACCAGGCAAGATGGTAATGAGATAACGCCCTGTACTCCACGGAGAACTACGTGGCTCCTTGAAATTCCTCCCAGAGTTTCTGAAGTGCCACGTTGGGACAAGGAAGGGAAAGTAGGAGAGAGAGAGAGAAGGGAAAATGGGCATAATTAGCCGAGTAGATTAGGTGATTCAACAAAGATCATAGAGTCTCAGCAGGCTGAAAAGCTGTGGTATTTATCAACAGACCTCAAGGATGCTTCTTGGTCTCCAGGCCTTTCTGTTTTCTCAGCGAGATGAGTGAGCTCAGCGCTGTCTTCCTGGAATATCCAGAGGCTGAAGGCCTTATCATAAACAAATGAGCAGATTTGCCTGGGGTTCTCGTGGGCTGGCTAGCAGTGGGGCCCAGCAAGGTCCCCCTGAAACCTGTGGGTTTGCCCCAAGGAGCCCTGGCCTGGGACGGCGGTCACTGCTTGGGCGTCCAGGCTGGTTATCAGCTTCTTGCTGGGTGCTCAGGCTGGGTGGGCCGTGATGGGGTTGGATTCCACTTGGATGGCGGTTAGCTGCTGTCCTCTTTGTTCCAGAGCTAAATCGTGACTCAGTCTCGGGGTCAGGTTAGTTCTGTGTGTGCCCCTGAGGGCAAATGACCAACCTATTTATCAAACCAGAAAAGAGGACCATCCACATGCCAAGAAAATGTAATTCAAGGCTCAAGGCACTAAAATAAACTTCAAAACACCTACTTATAATGTGAGGCGGCTCTGCTCTCTTGATCCCCTTCAGAGGCAGAGCAACGTTTGTGTCCTGAAGGGCTGGGGGAAACTGAGGAAGGCTATGAAAACTCCAGAAAAAATACAGACATACACACGCACCTAAGTTGTGGGTTTCAAGGGTTCACACATCCTGACCACGAGGCCACCGAGGCAGGAGGCCATCCAGAAGCTAGTCAGCCCCTACAGACAGGCAGACTCTAGAGGGGGCTCTGGTTTGTATCTCCTAGGCTCCCCCGGTTGTGATTTCAGGCCTCTCAGTCTCTGGGTGGAAGAAAAGCCTGTGGCCGGCAGGGTGGAGGCCAGGAACAGTGGCCCCCAGATCCGTGTGGGTGCCCGGACAATGGCCTCTTCTCTGGTGGGATCTTGGTCACCTCCAGTGGTTCTCCAAATGGCACAGGTGATGATCTCCTGGAAAGAAGGGGGTTTTGTTCTGGGTCTGGGAGGCAGCAAAGAGGGGCAGTTGGGAAGACTGTATGCCTGCACCAGGCAGGCTGGAGGGCAGAGAAGCCCGAGGGCCGGGGTGGTGGCAGCCGTGCTAGAGCAGAAGGGAAGGATCTGGGGTTCTGGGGCCTGGAAGGGGGGACGGGTGTAGCCGGGTTGTTCCCCGGGGGCGACCGCTGGCTTCCTACTATGGAACCAGAGGGGCACAGAGCTGACTCTAGCCACAAGTTGAGATACCAGCCATTAGCTCTGCCTTCCAAATGGGGTTTCTTTCCCTCAGCGATCACTGATGTATCGTGTCCCCGTAATTGTGTATTGTATTTTGGCGGTGGTGCATCCAGAAGAGATTGGAAACCCAGATCGAACCCTTCCTCCCTGGCAGAACATCCATCACACACTCTGAGGGGCCTGGGTGAAGTGAGGGAAGCGAGCGGGAAGCTCCCAGACAGCCAGAAAAATGTGGGAATTTTGTCTGATCTCCAAACCCTCCACAGTCCGGTATCTTCTGCTCACAGTACACACTCAGGGTCCAGGCCCCGTGCGAGGAGAACAGGGCACTGCGAGCGGGCGCCCCGAGCTCACAGGGACCAGACCCGTGCATGCATGCATTCAATGACCATTTTTGGAGCACAGCCTACATTCAGGTACTGTCCTAGGCCGTAGGAACGTGAAAATGAACAGGACAGACCACCCCCATGGAGTAGGCATTCTAAAGGAGGCTCTCAGGCACAAATTCCTAGCTATGTCCCCCACCACCCAGAGCGCCCCAGCCACACTCCCTTGCAGGGCAGTAGGGCAGGCCCCTCCTCAAAATGGTCCAGGAACAGCTTCGGGACCTCCAAGCACACCTCTGCCTCCTCCTCTCTCCTTGAGCGAAGAAGTCGAGGTGTGTCTCCTTCCTCTTTCCACCTTACCTTGTGCCAGGCCCGGTTCTGGCAGGGTTCGCTGTGCCACCTAGGGCAAATCACTTCCCGTCTCTGCTCCTTGGCATTCTCAACTACAAAATGAGGCTACTGACCCTAGTTCCAGTCGCATCCCTGGGGGCTTGTTGGTATACTAGAACCCACAGGAAGTCCGGACGGGGAAAAGACTTCAGGAGTCATAAAGCCCCATGCCCTCATTTCATAGAAGAAGAAACTGAGGTCCAGAGTGGTACCTAATGAGAAAGTGTCAGAGAAAGCTCTTGCTGAGTGGAAATCACTGTCGGTACATAAGGGGTTGTTGTATTGTCACTGTTATGTTTCCTTTGAACGCACCTGCTGGTCTCCCATGGCCCCAGAAGGGAGGGGCAGCAGGAGTCAAGAGTCATCCTGTGCAGGTCTCTAAGCCCTTCATTTGTCCGCAAAGACCTCATTGGCCCCGAGCCTCAAGTGGCTCCCCCTGCTGCGGCTGCCCAGCCCCACTAAGAGGATGGAAGCTGTTTATTGCTCTCTTGCATGGTGGGGGAGGCTGGAGTTATAGGCTAATTAAACCACAGACAGATTCCTCAGCAGTTGGTGGGGACCGTAAGTGCTGTTACAACAGTAAAAGGCCAGAGATGACAGATGGAGCTTTTTCAGGATTATGTCACCGTCACCCCCAAACGCAGCCTCCACTCCACCCCTCGGCTTTGGGGCCATGCTCCATGGGGTGACTGCTCTGCATCAGGGAAGCCTATAGACAACCCGGGGCAGGGGGGAAGCAAAAACAAAAGACAAAAGGAGTAGAACTGGCTCAACCCAAATACAATGGCAAATAACCGCAACCTAACCCGCACCATGATCTCCCTGGAAGGATATAAAGTTGCCGTGGTTCTCAGTGGAAGAATAGGGAAGTCCTTCCCAAAGCCTAACAGAAATCCCTTCTGCTGCCAAGACACCAAAGAGATGGGGGTGGGAGAACGAGGCCCGGGCCAAGGGAGAGGCGAGCTGGGGGAGGGCTCCTTTAGGGTATCAGTTAACTCTGGGACAAGCCTTCGAGATCCAGAATGGCTGGTCCTTTTCAAGACCCCCCATCTACAGAGAGCATTATTCTCAATTGTACCTCCTTCCTATCACCTCCTCCAGGAAGTTGACCTAGATGAGATTAAATCAAAACCTTGACTTAACATTGGTTTCCATGCTACCCACAGTCAACGAGCTGGAGGGAAGAGGAAGAGAAAGGCAAATGAGTGATCTCATCACTTAAAATAACCTGCAGAGAAAGTCTTCATCTGGTTATGGAGTCCGCCAAGTTGGATTTGAGTCTCTTCTCTGCCTCTTGGACAGTTCATTTAACTTTCTCTACACTTCTGATTCCTCCGCTGTAGTAAACACAGCTAAATATTCCTGCCTCGTGGGGGTGTTGTGAAGCTCGAGAGAGATCATGCATTTAAAACACCAAAGTGCTTGGCAGGAGTGAATTGTGGTAATTCAACCACTCATCGGAGAGCGTGGGCTCCAACAGGAGTTGAACCTTCCTTACCCTGAACAAGAAACCTTTCCTTTCCTTGTTAATGAATCCTTTGTTGCCTTGAGAATCAGGATGGTCACCCTGAAGTCTAGCTTGACTCCCACCTGCTGCAAGGCCCCTGAATGCACAGATCCCAAAGAGCGATTGCAAGATGGTGGGGAGAGGGGTGGCTGGTATTCAAGGGGGGACTGGCTGCCGCCACCCTCTAGCTGGAAAGACGCTCTACATCTAGCCAGGCTATTTATGTCCTTCCCTGCTGCCTATGCTCCTCAAAACCTACAAGGTCACTTGGCCCGGCTGGAGTTCCAGCTCAAGCCCTGACATGATGTGATCTGACAGCCCTGTTTCCCGCTGCCAGGCTGGGGCATGGACAGAGGCTGCCAGGCTGCTGCTCCGTGCAGGGTGGGCTGGGGATAGGCAGCTGTGTCTCAGCTCGGTGGTGGCCGGAGGAGGCCAGTGGGACTGAGGAGCTGTGAATTGCTGTGAAATGGCAGAAGAGCAGGTTTGCGAGAGAAGTTGCCTCCACCGTCCCCTGTCCCCACCTGCCCCCATCACCTTGCACCTCTGGTCCTGAAACCAACTTCAGAGTCGGCCTGACTGCGGGGCACGGTGAGGAGGAAGAGGGGACCCAAGCTCCTCTCACGCTGCCCGGGCTGGGAGTGGTCATCTCCCTCCTCTGGTGCTTACTTAGGCCAGGCTACAGAGCCCGGGTCTCCCCGCCGCAGCCCATGCCCATGTCCTGCCTTCAGCTGTCTCTTTCAGCTCTCCCAGAAGAGAAGAGGATCGTCTGGAGAGCCTCTGCTTTGTGCCAAGTGTCTCTGGCACTTACCTTACTTTGTGGAGTCCTTAGAGCCATAATGGCAGTCGGGGACCCCAGGGGGGCAGTGACACACTCAGTCTCCATCCTATGAAGCTGACAACTGTCCACAGAGGCAGGGACGGGGTTAAGGGGACTAACCCGGGCTGGTGCAACGTCCCTAGAACGGCAACAGCAGGGCCCCTCACCTCCCCTGGGCCTGAAGGGACAAAAGAGAAGTTACTGGCACGGGGAGAGAGTAACTTTCAAGGCAGTGGGGAGGGGTCTGCCTGATTGTGGCCTTTGGTAAAGGGTCATAGCCGGCTTGTGGGGATCCCACGAGGAAGGAGTTAGAGGAATAAATCAGCGACCTTACTGCGCTCCTGTCCTCTGATATTTTGCAGGTGCCTCCCACCAGGAAGCGTGGACGCGTGTTGACTCTGTGCAAGTGGGTGAGCCTGGGGGGGTGGGTGGGTGGTGGGCCAGAGCAGGCTGAGGAAGGGTAGAGAGGGGCCCGGAGAGGCCTACGGCAGGTGGTCAGTACACACAAGATAGGAGCATCCTGGTTGACAGGCACCCAGAGTTGACAGCTGATTACAAAGCCAAAGCCTCCACCCAGGCTCTCTCGAATGATTATCTCACGTCTTATCTCTGAGAAAGTAGGACAGCTGGTCAGGGAGGATGGATCAGAGTATTCTCCTCTCACATGACCCATGCTTCCAGCGCCCGACAGCTCCCCAGCCCCTGATACTCTGGGGGTCCCTCAGGTCTACACGAGGTATAGGTTCAACCCAACATGACCACGGGCTGGCTCCTGACCTTGAGAAATCCCTGAGGCTCTCTGGGCTTCAGAGTTTCACATCTGTGAGGGGGAAGAGAGAGGAAGGAGGGAAGGAAGGAGGGAAGGAAGGAAGGAAGGAAGGAAGGAAGGAAGGAAGGAAGGAAGGAAGGAAGGAAAAAGAAAAGTGTTATGATTCTGTCTCCGTTTCTATTGCAAATATTTTTCAAGGTAAAAGTGAGATATACATGTAAAATTCTCTGGCATTAGAGTCAACCCACAAACACAAAAGAAAAAAATCATTCTTTACCTCACTGAATGCTTATGAGACACCCTATTACACAGAGGCATTATTCCTGGTGCTGGAGATAGAGCAGCAAACAGAATAGGCAGGCGATGACATCCTATCTGGGGAGACAAACAATGAACAGACAAATGAATACAGAGTATGTCAACGGGAGGCAAGCGCCATGGGGGCAAAAAGGAGTGGGACAAGGCATGTCGGGATGCAGAAATGAGTGTGGTGATGATCTGTAGGGTGGTTGCAGAAGTCCTTGGGATAAGAAATCATTTGAACAGAGGCCTGAAGGAAGTAGGGAAGAAAGACGTATGGCAATCCAGGGATAGGAAGTAGCAGGTGCAAAAGCCCTGGGGCTGAAGCACGCTGGGCATGATGGAGAAAAAACATGGAGGCCAACGTGAATAGATGAGTTGTCAGGATGGAGGGGTTAGGGAGCACCATGCTGTGTCATAGACTGAAGGATAGTGAGAGTGAAAGCAGGGAGGATACTTGGAAACTATTGCAATGATCTACATGAGATGAGAGTTTGGGTGGCTGGAGGCAACGGGGAGCAGTCAGGTCGTGGGAAAACCAAAGGGTTTGATGTGAAATATGAAAGACAAAGAGAAGTTAAGATTGGTTCCAAAGTTTCTGGCCTGAGCAGCCAGAGGATGGTATTGCCATTGCGATTGGGAAGGGTTGTGGGTGGAGTATCTCTCAGAGGGGAAATTAGGGCTTTTGTTCTGGACATATTAAGTGTATATGAAGGCTAGTTATATGAGTCTTGAAATGGGAAAGACTGGGCCAAAGTTATACATCTGGAAGCTGCCAACATAGAGATGGTACTAAAGCCACAGGCCTCAGGGGCTCACCTAGGAGCAGGTGTGGAGAGAGAAGGGTGGCAGACTGACTCTGAGTCCTGAAGCATTCCAGGTTAAGATCTAGCCGAAAGGAAAGAGAAGCAGTGCCCAGAGATAAGGAGAGCACAATAAGCAAGAAGGAAAAACTAAACACTCATTTCACTTGTGAATATTGCTGCCACAATCCAAAAGAAAATATTAACAAATCAGATAGAGCAGTGTGTAAAGAATTATACCTTGTAAACAATTTGGGTTTATCCTACTAATATAGGCTGATGCAACATCATAAAATGTTAATATAGTTCACTGCATGGTAAAGGAAAATTCTATGTGGTTGTCTCGGTACACAGCAAAAAAATTTGATAAAATTCTATATATTTTCCTCATTAAAAAATAAAGTATCAACAGTGCAGGAAGAACATTAAGCTTCCTTAATTCCAGAACTTCCCAAAAACATTAGAAACATCTCCAGCCTGCCTGGAAACAATACCCAGACGCCCGCTTTGTTCAAACTAGATTCTAGAGGTTGTATCAAAGGAAGAAAAAGAAGGATGGAGAACAAAGAAACGAAGGATAAATGAGGAAAATGTTATTGCCAGATAATATGATTATCTACCTAGGAAATCCAAAAGAATGAAATGACATCCCATTACATAATAAGATTCCGGTGTGATGATTGAGTATCAGAACAATCACTGAAACCCATAGATTCCTTCCATGTCATCACTTAAAAAAAAAAAATATGCAAAATAGAAACTCCAAACAGACAAGAGCAACATATGCCTCTAAGATTCCAAGGAATGTGCCCAGTGAGCTATGAACAAGACTCATGGAAAATCTTTAAAACTCTGAATGGGATTTACAGAGGTGTCTCCCATTCCTGGTTGGGGAGTCTCAGCCTTGTGTAGAGGGTGAGTGTCCCCAAATTCAAGGCCACTTCTGGTCAAAATCCCAACCGAATTCTACAGAATTTGATCAACTTAATTGAAAATCATCTGGAAGAGAAGAATAAGAATAGCGAGACAATTGTTGAAAAGGAACTACGAACAGGAAGGATCTACCGTAGCAGTATGAAAGAAATTAAAATTACAGCAGCCACCATCCTGTTAGCCTCCAATGGGCAGATGAGACAGAGCTGGTACATACACAGGTGCATAGGACGGTGTGATAGCATTTGTAACCAGCGATGGGGGGAGGGGCTGAGGGTCACGGGTGGCACTGGGACAACCTGTATTAACGGACTGCAGAGATCTTGACTCAACTCATTTTCAACAATAAGGATACATATTGCTTGCGTAAGGAAGTCCAGAGGTAGATAAGGTGGTGGCAAGGCCTCAAGGTTGGCCCAGCCCAGGGGCTCTGACTCCATTCATTTGCAGCCATGCCCCTCTCTGCAGCTGGCTTCATTCCCCAGGCCGGCTTTTCTCATGACAGCAGAGGAGCCTCAGCTGCTCCTGGATACATAGCCACAAATCGTGATGTCCAAAGAAAGAGAGGGTCTGGTTGTTTGTTTTCCTCTTCCAGTGCTTTCCTTTAGAAGTGAGCCCACCGTCACCCAAGTGCACTCTGTGAACTTCACCTCACCTTAACTGGGTCATTACCAATGATCCTGAACCAGTCACCATGACCTACAGGGCACCACGCTCTGATGGCGTGGGCAAGGTATATGGGATTACCCCTAAACTCAAAGAACCCTTCCCCAAAGCCCAGGGGATAGACAGGAAAGGGGTGAATGCCTAAACAAAAATCTAGGGAAAGTGGGAATAAACACTAGGTGAGCCACCAGTAACGGCCATGGAAGCTATCAATTTTAAATAGTTAAAGCCCACTTTCCACCACAACAAAATAATAAATTTCAAGTTGACTGAGCTTCATAAGAAAAGAGAACACTATGCAAATATTAGAAGAAAATTAGAAAAACATATAACATTGGAGTAGCAGAGACCTTCTCAAGGAAGACACAATAAAACCAAAGCCATAAAAGAAAAAAAAATTGATAAATTGACTGTGTCCAAACTGATTGTTTCTGTCTGACAAAAAAAACTCTATAAACAAAGTTAAAAGGTAATTGACAGGAGGAGAAATACATGAAAAGTGCATAACGGTTGTGAATTAATAACCAGGATGTATGAAGAGCTTCCACAAAGATGATAAGAATAAGCAAAAAATAGGAACAAATAATTCATAGAAAAGGAAAGACAAATAAGGCAGTGAATCTATGAAACATGTTTATTAGAAATCAGGAAATTCAAATCAAATATTTTATTTTGGCAAAAAAATACATTAACGATCTAGTGTTCGAGATGGTGTGGGGAAATGGGAAGCCTGGAACACTGCTATTGGGAGTATAAATTAGCAAAGAATACTCAAATTAAATCCACCAAGAATTTTACTTCTGGATGTCTCCCCCAGAGAATTCCTCAATTATGTGTATGAAGGAGCTTGGACGAAGCCATGCTTTGTTACGTCGTCGTTTCTTTGCTGTTGTTGTTGTTGTTATTGTTACGTTGTTTGTAACAGTAGAAAATCATGGGACCCAAATGTCCAAGAGAGGAAGATAGTCAAACAACGTACTCATGTATACATAGATACGTATATAATGTAATATTATTTAGCTGTTAAAAAAGGAAGTAGTTCTATAGGCAGTGAAATTGAAATCGCTCCAAGTCATATGGTTTAGCAAAAAAGTGAGAAGAGTGAATTGTAAGCCGTAATATCACATTTTGCCACTTCTGTAAGAAACAAAGACCCGCTATGTTTCTAGTTGTGCACACATGTAAAACAGAGAGGCGCCTGTGTGTGAGGATGCACACGATCCCCCGCTGCCGCTAGGGAAGACCTGGGAGCGGGCGGGGGTGGTGGCAGGGGCACTTAGGCTATATCCCTACTGCATGGACTTTTAAATGTCACTACATGTATTACCTTCTTGCCTTTGCGGAGGGTATGCTGTCTGCACATCCTGGCTCGCCCACTCAGATGAAGAAAGGACAAGTTTCCAGTCTCTCCAGGGCTCCCGGGGAGCCGGGGCAAGCTGTGAATTCCCAGAAGTTCCGAAGGGCCAGCAGCTTTGGTTGCAAAGCACATGGGCTTTGAAGCCAGAAGGCTTGGAAGTCTGAATTGTGTCTGCACTTCTAGCTAGCTCTGCAACTGAAAGGAAAGCACTCTCTGTGCCTCAGTGTTACTGTCTGGAATGAGGGCTAACTAAGTAAACACCTGCCTCGTAGGGCTCCAAGGAGGAGCAAATGGACAGGGAGACTACTGGACATTAAAAAATATTTTTTAAATTTGAAAATACGAGTTTAACTCCAGGTTTAGAGGTTGTATGTTTTTTTCCAAACATCTGTTGTCTCCCCTCCATTAGCAGGAGGAACGGAGCAGGGTCTTAAGTCCCTCCCCCTGCCTTCTCACCCTCCTTCTGGGCTCACCAGAGTGGAACCCTATGGGGGGTGGGGGGAGCCCCTGGGTAATCTCTGTAAATCTTTGTTTCTTGATTCTCATCCACACACCTGTTAGCAAGTCTCTAAGACTACCCCGCCTCCGCCTCCTGGCAGCTGACAGCTCCCCTGGCCCCAAGCCTGCTAGGGGCTGAGAAGCCAGTCTTGAAAGGTCTTCCCAACCAAACCAAAAAGAGCAGATGTTTAATAACGCTTTGCCCCCCACTCCTTCTTGGATCCACACCTTCATTCACACATGCCGAGGGCAGGGGAGCGAACTACGCAGAGGTCCCCTCCTCCACTCCTGGCCCTGCTGGGAGGGCAGACAAAGAGGGCAAGAGAGAGGAATCGCTTCTGGGCTCTCCCAATCTATGGGCCAGCCTGGTCACCATCCGTTGTCTCTCAAGAGGCAGCTGGGGTAGAGATGAGGAAGCAGCATCCTGCCCACATAGTCTCCCACTGTTCGGTGCTCCATTTATTAGCCTGTCTCTCTCCTCCAAAAGACACATCAATCACCAGTGAGCCACATGCTCTTCTCTGTCTCTGCCTAGGACCAAGCAAAACAGGAAGCCAGAGAATACTGAACCCAGAGCCCCTCTGTTTTGTCCATCCCTCCTCCCCCATCTGCTCCCCAAGAGGCACACAAAACACACAGCCAACAGTGTACGTACACATCCCCAGGACTCCCCTGCATAGTCAGCTGTTCTAACATCTTGCTCTCTGACCCCGGTCTTGGCCAGGAAGGCACCTTAACTTTAAGAACCCCCAGGCAAAAAGATTCCATTGCCTTTACTTATCCTTTTGGACCTGGCTCAAGCATCGTAGCCTCTACGAAGCCCACCAGAGCCCCTTCTCTCCTTCCCTGCAATGCATCTCCACCTGTACCCCAAAAGGCATCAATTCTAGAACTTCCTTCATAGTATTTCATTTATGGCATATACCTATTTCCCCCACCACATCATATCATCTGTGTCTACTGTGTCTGGCACATAGTAGACACTCATTGATAAGGGATGGTGGACAGATGCATAGAAGGAAAGCCTCCCCAGAGCATCCTTCCTCACTTTTAAGAAGCAAAACTCTCTCTTGCTTCTCACTTCCTCAACATTCCTATCTCTGTTGGTACGTGTATTTGTATATAACAGAGCATCTTCATAGATATTAGAGAACTTGCTAGACCAATGTTTTTCTCTTTTTGGGGAAGTCCAAGCCTCTTTGAGGGTCAAAAGAAAATGGCAAACTTCAGAAGAATGTTAAATGCACAATGTTCTCAATAGGAGGCTTGCCGGCATTCCCAAAGAGCACCCACGGGGAACCCTAGGCAGCCACGCACCCAGGTTCAAAATCCTTTCTTGGCAGTCTAGACTGAAACCAATACTTTTATCCCTGTATATATGACCTGGACGCATGGAATGGTGGGACATGGGTGGGCATCTGGCCTTTGTTGATTCTCATAGACAGAAGATCACATTTGAGGAACTTTCACTTCATTTTTCTCCAAAGCATATATTCATTGCTCATAAAGCCAGTGGATAAGGCTCTGAATTTTATATTGACAACAAACAGGTCTCTACTCTGGGCTGAACTATTAAGTGTTAAAGAACCATGTGTCCTGGGCACCTGGGTGGCTCAGCGTCTGTCTTTGGCTCAGGTCATGATCTCAGGGTCCTGGAATTGAGCCCTGCCTCGGGCTTTCTGCTCAACAGAGAGCCTGCTTCCCACCCCCATCTCTGCCTGCCTCTCTGCCTACTTGTGATCGCGCTCTGTCAAATAAGTAAATAAAATCGTAAAAACAAATAAATAAATAAAACAGTGTGTCCAACGGAACTTGGGGTTCTCCGGACAGTGTCCCCCACAGGAAGCCCTGGGATGGTTCGGGGCAGCCCCAGCACACAGCCTGTATGTACCCTGGGCCAGAATGGCAGGAACGCAGTGTCCGCTCTTCTTCGCCTCAGCGAGGGCTCTAGTCAGACTCAGTGAATTTCAAGTTCAGAGTCATAGGGCCTCATCAACTGAATCCACCAGCACAGTCTGCAGCCGGAGGCCTGGTGGCAGGAGGCAGGAGGGGCTCGGCCCTTCTCAGCTGCAAAAAAGCAATGAGGTTGAACTTTATATTTATTGATCACAGCTTCTCTAGACCTTTACTATCATTTAACTCTCGCTTCTAACCAAATACCCTTTATCTCTTTTTGCCAACTTCACTGCCCAAAATCGTTTTTTTTTCCTCACCCTGTAAACACATTTCCATTTCACCGCCCAGCCAGCCTGCTCCCAGGGCCCTCTCTGTGTTTATTTTTCTCCCCTATCCAAGAGTGTCCTCATCACGGGGAAGAATTAGAGGAAGGGGTAGCCTGGAAGGAGTTAAACTGACCCAGTAAATAAATATTGCAAAATCTCAATTTCTGGAGCCCCTGGAAGCCACGGTTAATTCAAAGATAATTTGCTTGGAGTTTTCACTGAGTCTGGGGTCTTTCCCTGTTTGAAAATGGAAAGATAATCATGTGTCTGGATGGTCCAGAGACGCTGAACATCAAAAATTATAATTGCAATGAACATTGAAAATTTTTAAAAAATAAAGAAAATAATGAAGGCACCACTCAGAGGTTAATCTCCCAACAGTCCTTTCTTTGCCCTTATTTGGACCTACTTCATGCTGGGAGGGGATCCCAGGCAAAGAATTCTGGAAAGAAACAGCCTAAATGAATGTGCCCTCGCTCTCTCTAAACTCTCTCGGTGCCTGATTTATCCTCTAATGAGGTTAAAAGTGTGCCGTGTCTTGATTAGGAAGAAAATCTGGAAGGCCCCCCCTCCCTCTCCTGCTGAATTCGGGAGGCCCGATTGCGCAATCCTCAGGAGTCATTGTGAGCCCTCTCCCTGCCATCTGCCCCTCTGGGCAGTGTGTTCCTGGGCCTCCCCCAGCACACAGGCAGAACAGGGTGCCATCCGTCCACCCAAGGGGAGCTGGGTTCGCTAGGGTACAAGCAGGAAGCAACTCCATGACAGCTCCCTCAAGCATGGTCTTCCCTGACCAGTGGAGGACCTCTTAGACAAACCTCATAGCTTCTGGAGTGACTATCAGTTAAAAAAAAAAAAAAAGGCCAGGTTGTTCTGACTTCAGAGCCTCTAGTTCATACCCTGTCTGGAACTCGCATCCCCCAGCTTGCCCTGCACACATTGGAAACCTAAAGAGGGGCTCCAGGGATGGGCGATTTTATCACTGTGTTCTCACTCTACTCCTCCTCCACTCACGTCTGTTGTTGGGACCTCCCCATCTCCCACCAAGGTCAGATAGGGTGGAGATGGGGCAGTGGGGGAGGAGGAAGGCCAGGGTAAGTCTTACCTGACTTGTAGGATGGTACTGCGGCCCCTGCACCCTCTGGACATGACAGATTCCAAACGCTAACTCTTTCCATTGCCGGGGGCTCATGTGTGTTCTCTCACCCCTGATCCCCTCAATGTGCGGACATCTCCTGGCCTGGAGACCTATGACTCCCCACCCCTCCAGTCCTGCAGCCAAGGGCACAGCCCAGCCTCGGGCACCGGCGTGAAGCCTTCCCAGTTCTCAGCATCCATCTGTAGGGCCGACACCAGCCCAGAGGAAGGAGGCTCTCTGGGTGCCCTGCAGACTCTAGGAGGGCCACAGTTTGAGGCCGCAGTGTTCCCCTCGGCCCAACATCGGCAGGCCCGGGCCGGCCACAGCCTCTCACCTTCAGACCCTCTCAGGCCTTAGCCAAGCTCTTGAGTGGCGTTCTTTGTGTCCCCTCATTTGGGAAAGTGGGAGCGAGGCAACTCCTTCCCTCTCCCATGGGGGGCGGTGGGACACAGCCACTGAGAGCTCCCTCCAGAGAAAGCCTCCCAAAGCCTCACTGATCTCTCGACATCCTGTTTTTATATCCTGGAGGTGGATGAGAAGCCAAAGGTCACACACCCTGGGTGGTGGGGCAGGCACAGGGACAGACCGAGCCTCTTGGGGCTAATCATTCATTCACCCACAAACATTCCGCGAGCACTTAACTCAGGCCACCCTAAGGAAACACGGTAGGCTGAACAGCTTGAACAACAGAAATTTCTCATGGTTCTGAAGGCCAGGAAGTCCAAGACGGAGGTGGTGTCAGCAGGATAGCTTTTGTTCCCAGGTCTCTTCTCTGGCTTCTTCTTGGAAGGAATATGCGCCCGGGCGGTGTGGACATCCTGATATGAAACCAAGATGTACTTTCACTGGCACTAACTCAACACCCTCCATGGGGCTGAACTGGGCCAGTGTTCTCCCAACAAATCTAGAAATTGGGAGGCTGACTTCCATCGTGCAGGTAAATAAACGGAGGTTGAGATACAGAAGTGGGTCTTTGCATCCGGGGAGCAAACATACTTTGAGCCCAGGAGAAGGCTGCCTGTTCTTTGGGGGAGCAAATCCCTCAGCTTCAGCTCCCAGGCCCTGTGGGATTTGTCACCGAGAGGTTTCCACCCACTTCCAGCTTTTCCCTCGAAATGCCACGAAGGAAAGTTTGTCTAACTCCGGGTTCTTTGCATTCTGTTTAGAGACACAGATAAAAATGTGTTCATTATCCCATCTGCGGCCGCTCAAATGAGAGAAAAGTGCTTCTGTATTAGGCAAGGCAATCCACCCAAACCTTTTTACTTCTATTTAAAAAAAAGCATGAAGGCAATTTACCAGGCTGTGTCTATCACTGTTTGAAAAGCAGAAAGGCGTCTTTTATCTTCCGATTTATTTACAGGTGCAGCCTAGTGAGAGAGGCAAGTGTTTCTCCAGCGAAGTGACGTAGGAGGAAAAGCTGCTCTCGGATGCTCCCTTGTCCCTAAAGATGAGTGTGCCGCTGCCACCATCACACAGGCCTGAAGCAGGTCCCACCTGCTGAGGCCACCTGCGGACACATTCCCTCATTCGGTCCTACCCCTGCCAAGGCGCCGGCTGGGTCTCTGCGGGCTTGCCTTCAATCCAGGTGGAAAGGGCAGAGTAATGTGGGCGCTCCTAGAGAAGTGGGCTCAGAGAGGAGGAGGATTTTGTTTCCAAGAATCTGCTAGGTACAAAACAGAGCCGAAGGGTAGTGCTGACATCATCACCTTTTGGGGACATTTTATAGGTAGATCATGAGTTTGGGGGTGCTTCTGTGTTGCCCTCACTAGAGATATCTTTTGATGTTTTCTTGGAAACCTTCTCTCAGGACCCCTCTGGGCACTGTTTCAACTTCTCTCACTGGAAACACTGAGAAGACACGAAGGAAGAACGGGGCCCAGGAGAGGGGGTCATGGTGCTTCGTGCATACACGGTACTTCCAGGCCAGGATCGAATCGGGCATCAGATGTGGCCACAAAAGAGCTTTTCTCCCAGGGTCGACACTATTTATTGGGTCCCTGCCCTAGTTGCCAGGCTCAGCATTAGGGGCTGGAGATAGAAGTGCAGGCGAATTACGATCCTACTCAGTCTGGGCCGGAGACAGGCAAGAAAGGAAATCATCCAGACAGGAGGCAGAGCAAAGCAAGGAGCAAGGAGGTGTCCAAAGCTGCTGCACGAGCACAGAGAAAGAATGAATGCATTCTGAGTTAGGACTTGGGAAGGCAGACTACCCCCCCCCCAGAAGGCAGCCTTTTCTTTGGTTTCCAGAAATGAAAAGTTTTCAGAAAACACCTGTTGGGGAGAGGGGGTGAGGGAGCAGAATTGGCAGCTTGGAGTATTCCCTTTGCCCCACTCTGGGCAGAAGAACTCAACCAGGGCACAGTCGTATCTCCCGCCAAAGCCTCCCCGGTCATCCTCTGGGGCTTCCACTGGCTCTGGTCCTCATTGCCATGGTGCCAGGATCTGGTCCCAGTGACCTGGCTGATTGCCAGGCTCACCTCTGCAGGAAACATTCGTGGACTCCGCGTCTTGGGAGCCTCGCCTGGGATGAAACCTTCAGAGCTTCAGGCTGAAATCCACACTGCAAGGAGCAGATGCTGAGTCCAAACTATTCCCTGAGAAGCACTGGGATCCACATTGTCCACCCTGAGAGCCGTTACGGATTTGGGATTCTTCTATGAAGGACCCTATTGTCCACACCCCTTAGCATGCTTTCAGAGCCCTTTGCAATCTGACGCCCGCTTGGCCACCTCCCCCAGCATGACACCCACCCCACCCCTCTCTGTATCCCATGCTCCAGCTTCAAGGAAGAGCTTCTCCTTCCCCTCTGCCTGCAAGCTCCTGGGGATCAGGACATGATGCTGGTCCTCCATTAGCACTTTGCCCTCTTGGAGGCACCTTTGCCCTTATTTGACCTTCAAGGCAAATATGAGTGTTCCCACTCTCCAGGGAGGAAATGGGGGGCAGAGAAGATGGAGGTTCAACGAGAACCATAGCTAGCTCTCCTGTCTCCTAATTCTGAGCTCAGAGCTCCATCCTCCCCGCTGTGGTTCCGACCTTTTAACTTCCCAGGATCTCTTTTATTGTTTTTCCTTTCACAGACCCCAGGGACTCCTATGATGTCATCCCCAACCAATCACAGCTCCCAGGGAGCCGGAGATAACCACTGTTAGCACACAGAGTTGATACAATCCCAGCTAAAAGCAGAGAAAGCCATGTTTTAGGTAAGCCTTATGGCCCGAGTACAGATAACAGTATGATTTCTGTTGGGCTATTTGAGACATTGACAGAAACTCTCAGAACCTTCTATTATGACTTTCCCTGGGGGTCCAAAGACCTTAGGTTGGGAAATACTGCATGATTTTTACAGCAACCACAGTTTTTAGGAGGAAAATCAGGACTTTGGTGTGACAACTGTGAATCCATGTAAGGAGTGATGAGACAGGCTGTTTGAACTCAGTACCGTCTCCAAAAATCTGGGTTAAGTTGCCATTAATTCACTCACACATTTGATCACTTATTAAGCACCTATTGTTTGCCAGGTGCAGGGGGTCATGGTGAAGACTGGGACACGGCTCCTGCCTTCACAGAGCTGCCCATCTGTTTATACAGAATGACCCCGCATAGTGTGGGACAGAAGAAAGCATGAAAGTCTGGGAGGTTTTTGAAGCCTGTCTGGAGAAGGAGACATCTGAGTTTAGTTTTGGAAGATAAACAATCATTTGCCATGGGTAAGAACAGAAGATTAAGAGGAAAGAGGATGAATAAAGATATGAAATTGCAATTCAGTAGGAGCTACAAACACTGTGTTGGAATTATAAAGATGGAGGCAGAGATGGAGAAGGAGGTTGGGAGGGATGAGGCTCCAGGCCAGGAAAGATCCTGCAGCCGGCCCCACCCACATGCCCCACCTCTGCTAACCCACAAAAAAATAGTCTGAATGATGCATGTTCCAGGCAATGGCTCCTGACCTCCAACACTCTGTGTTCTTCTTCCTCCACCTCCGGGATTCCTGTGGACACTCACCCATCCCTCTTCTCATCATGGCAGAAAGTGGGACAAGAAGCACTCCTGCCCCCATGGAGTTTTTAGTCTAAGAGGCAAACATCATCTAACAACCAAATGCATAAATGTAGATCACGAATATCAAATGCAATATCCGTGTGATTTTTTAAAATTACAGATATGAAATGTAAGTATCGAATGTCAATCAGGAGCAGTGCTACGAAAGGGAGACACATGCTGGGTGCTAGAGAGGCTTGTAAAAAAGATTAATTACTCAGGGAGGTGGGAAAGATTTTCCAGAAGTACTGAAGATGAGCTGAGAACCACTGGACAGATGCTGATTAATGTCGCCCTTGCTCTTGGCCCCTTGGATGTTGATAACCTATTTGAACCTCCTTTCTTCAGGTTTGGACTTGGCTTCCTACTTGGCGTCAGGCTTGGCTGGATCCCCTGATTTTTCCACCTTTCCCAACCTGGGCTGAGAGGGTCTTCCTGCCCTTCCCAGGGCAGACTCTGGCCTTAGGGCAAAGGGGAGCCACGAGAGGACTTCCCACAGGGAAAAGGTGTTTTTGCACCTCCAGACCCAAATCTTCTCTGAACTCTATACTTGCCGATCCAGGAGCCACCTCACCCTTAGCTAAGACCTCCCAAATCTAACTTGGCCAGATAAAGTTTCCAGAAGGAAGGAGCAGTTAACAGCATCAAATGCCAGGGAGAGTAATGCAACAAGAAGGGCTGAGAATGGCCCATCGATACGCAGGATGGAGTCATAGGTGAGCTTGGCCAGACAAGGTCATGGCATGCAAAGGCAGCAGTGGGCTATATGTGGAGAGGGGCTGGTGGAAGGAGTGTGGGAAGGGCTGGAGAGAGGAAGCCAGATCATGAAATAGAGGAGGGGTCTGGGTAGGGCAGAGAGAAGAGGTCCCAGAGCCCACACTGTGACTATAGCCCACTGACGGCCATCACGGTCGGCAGACAGGACAGGAACGTAGGAGAGACACACAGGATGCCCACATAGGGGCCAGCCAGAAGCTGCTGGATGGAGTGATAGATACAGCATGATGGGGATGAAGGGGGGTTGACATGACCAGACCTCGTGGGTTATTAAAGGGAGCCTCTCTGGAGAAAGTGATATTTAAGAAGAATGGTGAAGAATGCAGGGCTTGGGAAAGGACCCCCTGAACCTCCTGGAGAGGCAGAGGGAAAGAAATAGGAGCCCTGTCTGTCTTGATGAGACGGACACATGGACACACGGATGGAGGAAGAGTCCGTGTAGTGGTAAGAACATGAGTTCTGAAGGCAAGACGTTGAGTTCTCACCTGGCTCAGTTACTAACAAACTGTGATTCGAGGCAAGTTACTTAGTCTCTCAGTGCCTCAGTTTCTCCTTCTGTGAAATGGACATGTTAGTTCATGGGGAAATGATAGTGGATGGGGAAGTGATAGTGCATGGGGAAGTGCTTATTTTCTAGGCTGTTGTCCCATGGCTCACATACTCCAGACTCCCTGTCATAATATATAGACAGATGGACAGCTAGAGATAGGCACTAAACCACATTTATCACCTAGCCTCCTTCCGACTTTATCAGAAAAAAATAATTTAGGCACCTCTGCCTCTGAGGCTCATTTCTCATCTTGGTCCTGACTTCTGGGACGTCCCAGTGGCTGCATGGTCCATGATAATGGAGGGGATGACTTGAAGGGGCGAACAGCAGGGTCCACACCGTTACCTTCTCTTCAGGTCTTTGTCACAGGCTTTCGAGTCCAACAGGAAAACATGGATTTTGACCAGCCTCTCTTCCCTGCTATCCCCCCTCCATCACTTGGCAGAGGTGCTGGTTTTCCTTCCAACATTCGTCTTCTTCTCCTTCCAAGGCAGTAGAATTTTCCTGAGCACGTGCCACCCAGAATGAAGACTACATAACCCAGCCTCCCGCACAGCGCAGTGTGACCGTACGTCTACATTCTGCCCAAAGGCAATAGTGTCTTCTGGCTGCTCCCTAATTATAGCTGGTGCGCATGCCCTTTGCCACCTGGACCACGGCTGTGATGGCGGCCATCTTGAATAGTGAGGACAGAGGCTGCCCTGGGGTGGGGGGAGAGTGGGAAGTACCCCGGGGCTGCTGGTCTGGGAGGGGCACAGGGTGGCATGGGGCTGAGGGGCTGCTTTGTTTTTGTTTTGTTTTGTTTTTAACAGATTTACTACTTTAATTCCTCTAAACAGTTTTCCTTCTTCTTCTCTTCTTTTATTATAGGGAAAAAAACCACACAATAAGAGATTTACCCCCTTAAAATTTTAAGTATACAGTACATTCTTATTCACCAGGAGATCAATGGTTATGGCAGATCTCTAGGACTTTCTATCTTGCAGAACTGAAGCTTTATGCGCATGGAGGAGTGAGCCCCATTCCCACCTCCTCGCAGCCCCTGGAACCCACCATTCTACGTTCTGCTTCTATGCTTTAGAGACTTCCTATAAGTGAAGTACCGCAGTGTATGTCCTTCTGTGACTGGCTTATTTCACTTAACCCAATGTCCTCAAGTTTCATCCATCTTGTCACATAGGATAAGGGTTTTTTTTCCTTTTTAAGAAGAAAATAATATTCTGGGACACATGGGTGGCTCAGTCAGTTAAGCATCTGCCTTCGGCTCAGGTCATGATCTCGGGGTCCTGGGATCAAGTCCCACATCAGGTTCCTTGTTCAGCAGGGAGTCTGCTTCCCCCTCTGCCTCTCCCTCTGCTCGTGTTCTCTCTCTCTCTCTCCCTCTCCCCATATAAATAAATAAAATCTAAAAAGAAAAAGGAGGAGGAGGAGGAAAAGGAGGACTAGGAGGAAGAGGAAGAAGAGGAGGGGGAAGAGGAGGAGGAAGAAATATTCCATCACAGCAATAGGTTGGCTGGCCTATTCACAAAAGCCAGAGTGTGGAAGCCACCGAAGTATCCACCAACAGATGAATGGGTAAAGAGGATGCAGTGTATGCATGCACTGGGACAGGGGGCTGTTTAACCAAGCCTCGGTGGCACATCAGACCCCTAAACAGGGCACCTCCCACATGCGTCTAGGTTACCAAAGGTCAAAGAGAACATCCAAGGGTGCCCATGGGAGACTTCATCCAGGGGTTCGTCCAAGTGTTTGGCATCTGTGGCAAGGCACCTTGCTGATACCTCTGGGGAAACCACATTGTGAGTAAGTTACAGAACAAGAGTGAGAATATAATTTGCAGCTTAAGGCAGAAGGCACTAGGTGCCATTAAAGACATAAAGATGAAGTTCAAGGAAATATAACTGAGCCATATCTTTTTTCCACTATGTGATAGGTTCGGGGCTAGGTACTAAGAACATGGGTGTGAAAAGACAACATAGTTCCTGTCTCCTGGGCTTTCCGGCTGGTTTCATCATCCTTCAAAGAGTGAACAGGCCCCAGAGGAGTCCACTGTGAAGCCTAGGAGATAGCTAGATATGTGGAGCTAGATCTGGAGTAAGAGATGCTAAGACAAGGACTCTGAAGGATGGGCTACGGTACCGAGCTGCTTGTGCCATAGGCCCAGGTGGCTGTGGCACAGTGCATGCCACCAGAGAGCCAGAAGTGGGGGCTGGAATAGTCTTGGAGGACTTCATGGAGGAGGTGAAACTGGAACTGGGACTTACGGAATGGGTAGAATTGGATAGGTGGAGAGGGCAGAGAGGGGGTTTCATGAGTGTTGGAAATGAATGCTGACATGTACCAGATGGATGTGGGTAAGGGAGGAATGACTCATCTGGCCTGAGGCACAAGTTCAGACTGAGGAACAAATATTGGCCCAGCTGGCAGAATCAGTCTGGACTTGAACACCAGGCTAAGGAACGTGGACCCTATTCCCTAGGTAGCAGGGAGATATTAGAAATGGGCTTTGTGTACAGGAGGGATGTGTTCAGGATGGGGTCTAAACTTCAAAGAGGCCTCTGGCAGGGTGTGTGGAAGGACTGATTCAAGACCAGTGGGGTGACAGTCTCGGGGACAGGTGTGTGGATAGGTCCTCAAGTGGCAACAGGGCTGGGTATGAAAGATGGCAGGAAGGTGGAGCCCAGAGGCCTCGGGTGTCTCCATCAGAGGGGATGCCATCCCTGGCCAGACAGCCTCCAGAGAAGGGCCCGGCTTCTGCAGATCAGAACAGTCCCGAGCTCTGCTGGCTGCAGAGGGGGGCTCCCACCCAATGTGGAGCATGTGACCCTGGATCTCCATTGTGCGGTCACTCCCCGGTGAGCAGAGTTTTGGGAGTTTTCTGCAGGAAAGGTGGAGGCCAACTGGGGCTCTACCCAGTCACCAGGGGGGCCAAGAGGAGGCCCAGCCCATGAGAGGTTAGGAAGGAGGGGAGTCTCCTGAGAGGGGCCAGAGCGAGATGCCAACTTCCTCTAAGAGACAGTCACTCCCTGACTCCTATGGCCACCCTGGACTCAGCTCATAAGAGTCCAAGCTGCTACTGAAGGAGGGCAAACAAGCTGCAAATTTGAGCTGCCTAGAGTCGTCCTCCATTCGTCTGTGCAAGGAGTCAATATGAAGCACGCTAAGGAGGGGCTGCCCCCAGTGATTGATGGGCTTTCCAGAGGTTATTAACTGAACTGGACTTGGTCTCTTTGGGCTGATCTATGATCCGGGGACAGTTTTAAAGTATGTGGCTTTCTGGCGCTGGATTATCGAGAAGAGTTAAAATTGAAGTAGTCACTCAAAGCACCGCCATCTGTCACCGGTTGCTTGCGGGGCTTCTCCAAGTGGGATGGGAAACTGGGTGCTGCGCCTTAGCCCCCTCCATCCCAGGTGGCTCCCTGGAGCACGGGGATGCTTCCATTGTCCTCCCGGATGCCATGGGGGTGCGTGCAGCTGAAAACCTGCCCAAAGCAGAAGAAGGTGGGGCCTTTCAGGGGGCGTCTGTATCCCAAGCTTCGCTTTCCTCGGGCAAGTCCGGTCCTCCTCCTGACAGATAAAACAAGGTCGCTGATACTCTTACTCCTAACATGTGCCGAGAACCCGTTATGGGTCAGTTCCTGTCTCGGGGAGGTACCTGGATGACCTCACGGAACCCCAACTGATAACCCTGCCAGGAAGGTGCTCTTACCGTATTTTGCCAAGGAAGAGATTGAGGCACCCAGTTAGGGTAAAGGAACTCGGCCAAGGTCGAATCAAGGGTAGATACCGTCAGGACCCCGAGTGAGGAGTCTGGCCCTTCCTGACCCCCGCACGTGGCAGGGGGATGAAGGACACACACACACACACACGCACACGCACATGCACGCATTCACAAGCATGCACACATTCCCACACTCTCCACTCCCAGGGCCCTCTCAGCCTCCCAGGCCTGGCTCGCCCTCAGCCTGGCCCTCCACAGCCACAGAGCCTGGGGGCCGGCGGGGATGCGGCTGAGGCTTGGCCGTCACCAAGTTGTGCAGATTCAGGGACTGGGGCCTCCATTTTCCCCCCATTTCTGGTTTGGAACAGGACATGACGGCACCGATTCCTGACCCAGGCTATGCCCTGGGCTGGGGGCAGGGCCAGCTTTAAGCCCAGCATTAAGTCCTCCGGTCTCCGCATCATCACAATACTGTGTGTTCTCCGCTGTGGAAAATTGACATTTCTCAATCTTATGTAAAGCATGTAAATAAGAGCGATTCTAAAAAAAAAAAAAAAATCTATTTTTGTCCATTTATAACAAACAGTCTCTATAAAAACAGCGTGCACACAGCATGTGCGGCTGTGAGACGGTGGCCCAGCTCTTCCCACCCCCACCCCGCTCCGTGGAGACCCTGGCCGGGGGCTCAGGGACCCTGCTTCTGTCGTCTAGGAGAAAGGGCACTTCAGGTGGGCACCGCCACACCCACCTGGGGGCTGTCCTGGCAGCGGCCTTTCCGGGCCCCTGGGACCCACAGCACCCCGGGCTTCCTGCATCGGGACACTCAACACTCACTTCTTGTGCTGCTGCCTCCCCCAGGACCGGTGTTTTGTGCCCCCCCCCCCTCAGCCCGCAACAACACTCCTGGGCATGTCCATGGCTGCCCATTCCTCCCTCCTCCTCTCCTGTTTATTCCAAAGTTTCTCTGAGTCCTCTCTCCTCCCACTCCTTCCCAGCTCGCTGCCCCGCCCCGTGCGCTCTTCCCCACCTGTCTACACCCAGTCTGTCCATTGCCTCCCCCTCCAAGCCCATTTCCCCTGCCTGATTGGGTCCAGAGATGACTCTGGTCAAGATGACGAATGGGTCATAAAAAATACAGGCTATTGATTGGAAACATCCATTTTCAACTAATTTTCAAAATAAAAATTATAAAAATATTGCAAACATAAAAAGCAGGGTACGGCAGGTCGAACACAAATCAGAAATGTTTAAAGAGGGAGGAGACTGCCAAACTGAAACAGTCCAGAGATGTTCCCCTTAAGAGTGTCTTCTTAGGTTTTATTTTTTGTTTATGCTTCTTTTTATCTTATTACAAAAGATACACCTGATGAGAAATATAAACAAGCAAAGAGAATAAAGCAAACAATTATAAGCCCACCCATTCAGTCACAACCCCTGGGAATATCTTGGTAGAGACACCTTGGTATGTGTGTGTGTGTGTACATTTTACTGCTTCCCAAAGAAAGTTCCAGAATTCCAGTCCTTCCATGCTATAAAACAGGAACATTAACAGCAACGACAAATCTGGTAAAAGTTTGGAAACTATCACGTATTCTATTTTCTTCCCGGAGCTTGTAATATTTGTTGTAATGAATATTCATTGTGATATTCATCATAAATGAATTTAAAGCTCTGGAGAGAGCCCCAGCTAAGAAATCTGTTTAACTTTGTTGTTCCCTAAACTCTTTGACTCCTGAGTCCCCTTTTCATCTGGCAGCTATTAATATCCATACTTGTGTTTCTGAGGAAATATTTTGCCGAATAATGAGAGATAAATATCTCTCTATCTATAGATTTGGTTTACAAAAATAGAGTCATTATATATTCTGTTTTGTAATCCTAGATAGGTTTCCAGCTAATCTCTGTTATTAGGTATTTGGGTTATTTCTAACTTTTTATGACCATTTATATTATCTGAACAGTATGGAGTAGCATACGCTGAATGTGAATTAGAAATTAAAAAAAAAACAAAAAGAAATAACTCAGATTCTGAAAAAAATGGACAAAAATGCTTAAACATGCATAAACGTTGCTAAACCACCTCATGGTACAGCAAAATTTTCTAACCCAGGTGTACAGGGTGCCCATTTATTTAACAAATATTTATTGAGTACCCACGACACACCGGGCTCTATGGGAGGTCCTGGGGAGGCAGTAAGTTGAAGAGATGGGAGGGTGTACACGCAGGTGGGAGGGAAGAGAGTAAGTGAAAGGGACAGGTGGAAGAAGGTAAATACACTGCAACTGTGGAGGGGCAATTTTAAATGGGGTTTTCAGAGAAGGCCTGGCTAACTGCGGGACGTCCCAGCCAAAGCCTTCTGCGATGTGGAGAGCAGACCATGCAAACTACTGGGGAAGGCAGGCAGGAAGGCAGGCGGAGGGTCATTACAGAGGCCCTGAGGTGCCAGCGAGTCTGGCTGTGCCCCTGCAAATAGTCATTAGGCCTGGGCCCCCGGGGAGGAACTCCGCTGGATTTGCTGCTCTCACCCAGGCCCAGGGTGGGGGATGGGCTTGAGCATCCTTTATTAGGGGCAGGACAGGGCGCATCCATAGTTCCCCAAGCTCGGAGGGAGCTGTAATAAGATCATTATATCTCACCCGTTCACTTCTTTACCCAGAGTTTTGGTGGTACCCATGTGCTTTCAACTCAACCCCCCCTGCTCCTCTCCAGTCCGTCACTCTTGCCCTAAAGGCCAAGGATGCTGTCTCCTGCTGACTGCCCGTGATCAAAGCCCCTCGCTCTTCTGAGAGCTCCTCTGCTGAGCCCAGGACTCTGCCCACTCTGGCTGAGCTGTTTCTGCCCTCAAAGGCCGCTCGGGGCCGGGCTCCGGGGAAGGGAAGGGAAACTGGTCACAGGCATGTGCGGGATCTCTCAAACACATCACCCCAGACGGCTTTTCTGCAAACTGTAGGAGAACGACAGACGCGAGGCGGAAGCAAAGGCAGACACGTTGAAAGCACCGAAAAAGAATATAGGAAGACAGAGGCCAGACACGGGCTAGGATGCAGGATGTAATGACAGAGAGGGAGGGGCAGATGCTGCAAGGAACACAGAGGCAAATAGAAAGGAAAGAGAGCCAGGATGCCAGGGGAGAGGAGAGGGGAGAGGAAGACAGGAGGAATGAAGGGATTCACCCTGGGAGAGACGGACAGGTGGAATGCAGGTGGGGAGACGGAGAGGGGCTCCAGACCCCAGCTTGCTCTCCCCTGCTCTGGCACAGGGAGCCCAGAACCCTCCTTCCAGGAAATGGGGAAAGCCCAGCCGGCCCACCAACCCCAGCCGACGTCAAGAAGCCTGAAGATTTGGGGTTGCCAGGTGTTGGTAGGACAGGGCCCGCTCAGAGGTCAGGAGCAGACAGCCTTGAATGGGAGGAATCTGAAGAGCTTAGGGATTGCCTTTGGATGAAGACAACCTACTGGTGTAAGGGTTTGAGTCCTGGAGCCACACCATCTGGGTTCACATCCTGGGTCTACTGCGTCAAAGCTGTGTGACCATGGGCCAGTTCCTTCACTTCTCTGAACCTGTTTCCTCCTCTTTAAAGTGGGCACGCTTAGTTGTGTGGTTCAAATGAGGAAAACCACACACAGCGCTGAGCACGGTGACGGGCATGAGCACGGTGATGGGCATTGTAACTGCTTGTTGGTGCTATTATTATTCTCTGGGGCCCCTGGCTGGGAGAACAGTGTCTAAGCAGGGACCCTGTGGCTAAGGAACTTGTCCTCTCTTGGTGTGAGTACACTGGGGCCTGGAGGCTCGCCCAGCTCCCATCTGACTCACTCTCCAGATTAGCCCCGACAGGTACACTCTTTAAACACCAGCGCCGAGGGCCGCTTCCAACACTCACCATAGCAGGTGCCCACCTTTGGGTGTACGATGGCTAGGGGGCGCAAGGTCCAGCCACAGTTTCCTCTAGGGTCCTGTGTCCTCTGGCATGCCAACGCCTGTGCCCACAGCTGTCCAGCACATCATTCTGTGAGCTCTCGACCAGCCTGTCTTAGCGACCCGAGGTGGAGAAGATCCAGGCAGGCCTAGGATGGGGCCTTGGGTCCCTAGACCTGCTGGGCCCTGACCTCTGCAGCTGGGACGTCTCACTGCACAACCTCCTTCCTTTAGGTTCCCCCCCATACCCTACCCGGGTTCAGCAATAGGACTGGTAGATCTAGGGCGCTCTGGCCTGGTGACCTGGCTTACACTAGCTGGGTGCCCAGTGCTGGCCTGCGGGGCTCTGGGACAGATAACACAGGATCTGGTGTTCCAGGCCCTCTGTTGGTAGGCTTCTGGAGACTCTGGTCTCTCCAGGTCTGGGCCTCTGCTCAGATAGTCTCACACCTCCTCCCCCTCCCCCCGGGCTATGATGAAGACTCAGCTCTTCCTTATGCATCAGTTTCCCTGCCCTGCCTGCCTCCCGGAAGGAAGGGGAGGGGGATCTCGTCCTGGCCCGGGACACAGAGCCTCCTTTCTTTTGCACACATTTCCATCCCAGGGGTCAGATTTCTAGTCTCCCTGCACGAGATAGGGTGCTGGATGTGAACACGGTCAGCTCTGAGCCCCTCTCATCCAGGAAGATATGGGGGGGTCCTCCAAGGGGCCTCCATGAAGACGGGTCTGTCATTCTGCGTGCCCTTGTCTCCCTCATTTGCTTTCACTCTGACACTTTTAGGTCCTCACTTCCCACAGCATGAGAGGTCCCTGTCCCTCCACACCCCTGGCCCAAGAACTGGGGCGCAACTTCAATCCAACGTCACTGCGAATTCGTCCCTCTGCACCTGCTCCAAACCTCATGCCCCAGACTGTGTCTCCCAGATCCTGCGTGTGTCTTCTCTGCTCCTCTGATTCCCCCCACTTCTCTCTCCCCCTCGCTGCTGTGTTGTCAAGTATTCCCACCGTCAGCACTCACCGCCTCGAAAGTTCTTCCACTTGCTCAGCGAGCCGCGTGGGTAGGCTGGGTAATGTCTGTTTTACCTTCTCTGTAATGAATCCCATCTTCTTCTCTTCGCAGTGATGGTTATTGATTCTGTCTTGACACCTTGGTTTGTTTTCTGCCAGCTCCTGCCTTCCCTTCATCTTGCTGTGGCCATTTCTCCTCTCTTATCTGTAATTTCCTCTCTTGTTACGGCTGCCTCCCTCCTGGACTGGCGGGGCACCCGCCCTGGGGGTTTTGTATTAACTTAGTAGTGGAGCTCTGTGGGCGCCTCTTTCTCTGATGCACTGGGTCTGGGGGGAGGGTGGCCGGGAGCAGGTGAACAGTGACCGGAGGGGCAGAGAAGAAAGCGGAGCTGGGCCCTCCTGTTGTTGGCTGTTCTAAAGCAGCACTCAGGCCATGCCGCCCTCCCCTGCTTAGAGACCTCCTGGAGCTCCCCTGGACCCAGACACAAAGGATGTGATGCTCAATGGACAGCGCAGACCTCCACAGCCTCACTCCGACCCACATTCCCAGCCCCATCTCTCAGCACCGCAAGCTTCACTCCAGACACAAGACACACATCGCCCCCCGGGCATTTGCTCATGCTGTCCTCCTCATCCGTTGCTCCCCTTCCGCACCTCTCACTTTGTTTTTCACCTGGAAAAATCCAAATCATAGTTCAAGGCCCAACTCACACGTTATTTATCCCTTCTCAGAGGCCATCCCTGGCAGCTGCCATCTTGAGGTTGACTTAAGTCTTCTCTCCACGAGGCTCCTACAAGTCTTTGTTTCAAAATGGTAGCTCTTGGTTTCCCTGGCTCAGCAGGAAGAAGCTGGGTCTTGTTCCCCTAGTAGGTACTCAAGAGAAGTCTGTTGGGTAGAACTAAATGGTGTCTTTTGGGTCATTTTGCAAATCCCCTCCCAGGGAGGCGGGTCGGGAAGTGGCCGCAGGCGCGAGTGACGCCAAGTCTGCTGAGGCACAGATGCAGACAATGGGGACTTGGCTGAGTCTGGAGCCAGGGCACGCACCAACCTCGGGGCTGAGGTGCCGCAGGAACCAACCAGCTCTCTCCATGGGGGGTGGGGTACTGTCTCCGTCTGGGCCCTAAGGGTTCAATGTTGAACACTTAGCAACTTCCCTGGGACCTTGGCCATAGAGTGCTGAGCGGATGAACCCTCAGACCCAGAGTCCCTGAAGTCAAAGCCATGGACCTCCCCCACGCCTCCTGCCTGGCACAAGCTCAGGACCTCGGGACCTGGAATGGGCCCACCTCCTTCCTCTGCTGCTGCCCTCCCCCACCACTCCACTTGGTGCTGGCTCTTCCACAGCCCCTCCTGCTGCTGTTTAAGCAGCTGCTTCCAGCAGGCATTAGCATTCCAGGTGGAAACAAGTGCAGCGTTATGGAGAGTGGGCTTGTGATCACCCCAGGCAAGGGGTCACCTGGCAGACAAAGAAGGCAGAATCTGGGATCCACGAACCATCTTAGAGCATCTCAACCAGACCAGAAGAGATAGAAGATGTACCTCTTCTCCTCCCAGCCCTCAGACTCCTGTGCAGTGAGCTCCAGGCACTTGTCCTGGTTAGTGCCCCCAGAAGATGGGTGGGAAGTGACCAGAACACCTGTGGGGTTCGTCATGGCCCTGGGAGGACAGGACACTGGAAGGAAGAAAGGATCTTTCCCTGAGTCTGACTACGTGTCACCTACCCTCATCAAGGGCAGAGAATAAAGCAGGATACTCGCTCTTTTTAGCAGAAAAGGAAGCTGAGGCTAAGAGGGCAAGGTTATTTGCCCAGTCATACAGCTAGCTGGTATTGAGATTCAATCCCAGATCTTTCTGACTCTGAGGTCAGTTCTCTTTACAATCATCTCCATTCCCTAGCCTCCCAGTCCTGGGAGAAGCCTTCATCCTGACAATATCCCCACCCCAAGCCCTTTCTCATCCTTGCTGGGATGCCCAGATTCCTAGACAGCCCCACGGGTGCTCGTGGACTTGGGCTCTGGCATAGCCCCGCCCACAGGGAAGCAGGCCTGCACAGTGGGAGCATGGGACTCTCAAGGCTAGGTGACAAAGGGTGCCATGACTTCTGCCTTGGTGTCTTAGATTGCTTGATCTGGGGGAAGCAGGAGCCCCATAGAGAGCCTGCACCAGAAGCCACTTGCTGGCCATGTGAGAGGCCATCTTAGAAGTGCCCTTCCCCCCACCCCGGTCCAACCTTCAGATGATGGCCACTCCAAGAGCATCCCGATTTGCAACCTCATAAGAGACCCTGAGCCACCTAACCAAGCTGCTCCTGGGTACCAGACACTCAGAGAGATAATAAATGATTCATGTCATTTTCAGACACTAAGTTTTGGAGAGATTTATTGCACAGCAATAGATAACGAATACCTCTGTTCTCCTCCGAACAAAGGGCGCTAATGCATTCACAGCCTCTTATAAAGAGCCCTCAGCCTGAGGGATGGATAGTCTTCGCTTTCTTCCCCTGAATGTAGGAAAGGCCCCGAGGTGGGCACAAAGCCAGAGACCCTCTCCCTGGGCTCCTTTTCTCCAGAGAGACTTTCTTCTTAGAGAGGGACAAGGACCCATCTCTCCCTGAGACCTCAGGGAAACACCCTACCCACTGCCTTGGCTTTGGGGAGAGACAGGATGAAGGCGAAGCAGTCTCTCAGACCTCATCAGAAAATGTCTCTTTTCCTCCTTAATGAAGATAAATCCCAGCATCTGAGGAGGATTCCAAATGGATACAAATGAACCAGCTGGTCTATCAGATGGATGTGTCTTCCCGAGATCTACAGCTGATGGCGCGTGGACTCCTGTCCCTGCCCACATCAGCTTGGGGTTCCTGGAGGGGTGGCCTCTCCCTCTGGAAAACTCTAGGGCCATCTTGAAGAGGATAGAGCCTCTCGGCCCTGGCTTCTCCGGTTTCTAGCTAGAGTCCTAAGGGTGGTCTTGGGGGCCTCCTGCCCCCAGCACAGTACCAGACTTGCAGGCTACAGAAAGGGCTGGCCCTCAGGCCCTCGCCCCGCCTTGCCGTTAGGTTTCACTAGACTCCACCAGGCAAATGGTGCCCACATCTCTGCCTTGACTACCTCTTGCTTGCCAGTGTCGGGGGGGGGGTACAGACCAGGAAGACTTATTTTTAGGTTGGCATATTGCATTCTTATTTGTAAAGCTGCCTTAGAAAGAAACCATCTGACTGGTTTTTCACTTCTGATTTGTTATTACCTTTTTTATCCCTCTGCCTTAAAGTATTGACGGTGCGTGTCCAGTGTGGGATGGGCCTCCTAGGGTGAGTCTAGGGGACATCTAGATGCCTGGAGCCCCCACCTCTGCTTGCGAGGAGAGCACGGGCTATTTCCAGTTCTTGGGCTTTTTACAACAAGGACTTGGAAGCTCTGGGGGAGGGGGGGATGATACCAATCAGCTTCAGAGACCCCATCACCCTTCGTCTCCAAGCAGAGAGAAAGCAGTGGAAAGCTCGTCCCCCCACCTCTCGTACCTGTCCTCGTCTATCAGATACTTCCGTCGTGCATAAGCAGGCTTCCCTGGCCCCAGTGCCCTCCTGCACGCTCATCCCCTGGCGCCATGCTCAGCATCTGTCTCCTTATTTACTCGTCCCGGTTTCTTTGCTTTCCCTGCACCGACCAGCATGTTGTTTATCCTTGCTCAGGCCCGTCCCTGTGGCTGTCTCTGGATGGTGCTTGTGTCGCTAGCCCTGTGCTCTTCCAAGGAACACGGCACAGCTGGCAAGAAGTCTGTCCCTTGATAACATCTTCCATCGCAGCACCAGTATCTCTGCAAACACCCGAGTCCTCAGCCAAATGCTCTGGGAGAGGCAAAGGGAGCTGCTGGCCCGGTTTCCCAAAGTGTCCAGGGAAGGCACCCCCACCGCGGGCAGTATTTATGCAGTCCCCCTGCTGGCAGGACGCCAGAGGGGCTGAGCGTGGGCCTGGCATTGGAGGTTGAGCACGGCCCTGGCAGTAGGCGAAATCCTGGCTTGATCCCTACCCACTTTATTCAGGTCTCAGGATCTCAATTTCATCCTCTGAAAGCAAGTGCTATCCACTGCATAGGGGAGCGAGGCAAGGCACGGGAACAGCTAGCAAATGGTGGTTCTGTGACCAAGAGTAGCTGACAGTGACAATGAGGTTGCTACTGAGCTGGAGCAGGCCCGGCCTGCACTGAGAACAGGGCGTTGAAGAAGCCAGGAATTCTGTACAAAAACATCTCACCTGCACGGAACACGACGCCTTAGCCGTAGATGGTGTTGGAGTCTCTTACAGCAAATATCATTCCCAGACCGCTGGTTCTAACCCTGTATTTTCCAGCAGACAGAGGGTAGTGACTTGCCTGAGGTCACCCACCTACCAGTGGGAGCCTTGTCCCTGCTGTTCCTTACCACTTAGCTTCAGGCTGCATCAGCCCAGTATTGGGGCCCATGAACCAAGGCCGGGAGAGGCAGGGCTACTCCTCAGAGACTCCCTCAGCAGGAGTGAAATGAGGGCCGTTCTCCCTGAGACTGCCTTCCCAGGCAACTTTCTGGAGGCCCCTCCCACACCAGGCAGCCGCTGCTCAGAGATGGGGTCCTGTGGGGCGCCTGGGTGGCTCAGTCGGTTGGGTGTCTGCCTTCGTCTCAGGTCATGGTCCCAGGGTCCTGGGACTGAGTCCTGCATCGGGCTCCCAGCACAGCGGGAAGCCTGCTTCTCCCTCTCCCTCTGCCTGCTGGTCTTCCTGTTTGTGCTCTCTTTCTTGTTATTTCTATCAAATAAGTAAACAAAATCTTCAAAAAAAAAAAACACACAAAAAAAGATGGGGCCATCTCAGAAGAAACCATTAGCATCTAAGAATGTACCCAGAAGCAAGCCATCCCCAGCTGTTTCACTTTCTTCCCAGACCGAGTGCTGTCCGCAGTTTCCCTGGGAGGCTAGACCTCTGAGGCGGACCCCATCTCCTCCTGCAGATGAGGAGGAAGGAGGTGATGGGCGTGGTAGGAGTGCAGGTCAGCGGAAGGCATGCATAGAGGTAACTTTGGCAAGCAATGGAGTCCCCGCTCCCCCCCCCCCACATACATACAAGGGCCTCTTGCGCTAGGAATGGGACAGGGAAGAGGATGATGGAGCGGGGAGGGAGGGAGAGAGAGACTGGCTGAGACTGAATCTGGGGCTGGGGAGAGGCTAGGCCAGTGTCAGTTTCTGGCCCAGGACAGGGAGCAACAGAGGGGCCTCGGAGGTCCAAAGCTGCAGCACCTGAAGGGAAGCAGAGCTCGAGCCCAGGCAAATCCCTTAGAAGCCTACTGGTGACCCAACCCTGAGGACGCGGCTTCCCCTGCCTTGTCACCCGCTCACTCGGCCCTGTGTAGGTGCAAGGATCAGCCGTGACCCTTTTTGCAAGTGAAGACACTACAGTCCAAGTGGTGACATGGCCTCCTTGAGGTCCCCCAGACATTCATGCCTTTCCTATTTATTATTACCATTCCCCTCCAATTTCATAAACACCTGGAGGAGGCTTGTAATAAAATATATGCTCATAATAAAGTGCTCTGGTTTAATTTTTGTTCTAACAGTTATCTGATGCCCTCTGGGTGCCTAGTCTTATTCTAGACTGAGGCAGAAACGAAGAAAGAGAGTCCCCCTGCTCCCAAAGAGCTTGTGATTGGGCATATTAGAATATTGTGCTAAGTGCTCTGAAGGAAATGGGGATAAGCAATCATTACCGCAGGGTTTGGGACTGGGAGAGGTAGTCAGGGAAGCCTTCCCTAAAGAGGTGGCATTTAAGCAGGTGCAAAGGCTGGAGACAAACTTGAGTGGGGTGTGTTTGCGCTGCACAGAGAAGGCCGGGGCTCCCCAAGTGGAGGGAACAATGCAAGCTAAGAGATCGGGGAAGGGTCCCTCGGAGGCCTCCCCAGGGAGGAGTCAGAGTCTACTTAGCAGGATGGAAGCCACAAAGGGGCTGTAATGGGGCAAGTGGCATGATCCCATGAACATCTTAGAAGGTCCCTCCATCTGCCTTGGGGAGAATGGGCTATCCCGAGGCCAGAGCAGAGGCACCTGCTGTAGTCCAAATGACAGCTGGTGGTCTGAGACTAGGAACAGTAGTGGAACTGGAAGAGGAAATCCAAAGTGGGGTGAGAAGGGGAGGCGAAGCCAAGCACTCGACTCGAGCTCTGAGCACAGTCCTGACCAGGCCCCGAGCCCTGGCTGCCTGGTCAGGGAATCCTCGTGCTTGGGAACGAGCAAGATGGTGGTTTTGTGGGGTGCAGGGCTCCTACAGAGGAAGTGCTGGAGACAGAATGAGAGGAGAACTCTCACAGCAGCAGCCCCTGAATGGCAGATCCAGTGTGAGGACCACAGGCGGGAAAGGAACCGCGCTGGAGAGAGGCCATCAACAGGGCCGATCACCTGGGGACACCCTGGGGTGCTCCTCTAGAGATCAGTGCTTTGAATCACCGGTTGGAGAAGAGTGACTCAATTTTGCATTACAGGAAGGATCAAAGCAGAATGGTATAAAGCCAGACATCATGCCGACCTCACCTCCACACCCACGGCCACGTGGACATTACTAATCAATTGTGCCAATCTTGCCGCCGAGCCCAGACTCAGCTGTGGTCTCTCTCAACACAGCCCTCCAAGCTGCTATCGCCACTCAGCTCATGCAGGCACCTGATCAACCTCCTCATCACTGCACCCGTGCAGAGAAATGAGCCCCAAGTTCGGAGCCCAAGAGACCTGGGGCTTAGCTTTGCTTTTGTCTGTGGACAATTTATTTAGCTTCTTTGGATCTCAGTTTCCCACCAAAGTGAATTCTTATCCTTAAGTCACATTTGCTGTGAGGACTAGATTGGATCAGGTAGGAAAACCTTTAGCCTAGTGTCCAGTGAAGGAAGGCATCAGTGTTTAAAAAAAACAAAACAACAAAACAACAAAACAACAAAACAAAACACAAAAAAAAAAAACAGCCCTGGGGCACCTCGGCTTAGTTGGTAAGTGTCCAACTCTTGATATCAGCTCAGACCTTGATCTCAGGGTAGTGAGTTCAATCTCCATGTTGGGCTCCATGCTGGGCGTGGAAACTACTTAAGTAAAAAGAAATGGCCCCGTCTGCCCTACTCATGCTTCTCCTCCCAAAAATGCACACACACACACACACACACACACTTAGTGCACATTCACATACACACCAACACATGCACGCACTCACACTCGAGGCATAAGGGGCTAGAAAAATCCGTCCTAACAGCTGGTACTGGAATCGATCTTAGGGAGGGAAGTCTCTTTTGTTCAGGAAATTACCTTGATAAGTCTTTAAGGATATGGATTAACAGAAGTCAAGGAAACAAAAAGACAGCTGGACAGCTCTGCATTAAAATTGAGACAAAATTCAGGGGCAGCAGAAAATACAAGAGCCCAGTGCTTTTGGAGTGAGCAGAGAGCATGCTTTAAGAATACATATGTCAAATATTCAACACGAAGCTGTTTGCGTTCCTGGGCTATAAAACCCCTCCTTCTCAAAAAAGAGCACACTATGTGATTCTATTTCTATAAAACTCTAGGAAATGCAAACCAATCCGTAAGGACAGGAAGGAGATCAGTGGTTGCCCAGGGCTCGGGGAAGAGGAAATGTCAAGGTAGGGGAGCCTGTTTACTATCTTCACTGTGAGGACGATTTCAAAACTTAACAAACCAAATGCTTTAAATATGTGTGGTTTATTGTGTGTTAATTACACCTCAGCAAGCTGTTGAAATGTTTTAGAAGTCACTTATTCCAAGCACATCCAATTTTCTTGGTCTCTCTTGCTTTTCAATGTCTTAACTTCCCCTGCCTTTCAACAGGTCCTGACTCCCCCCAAAAAACGTTTTCCCGTCTCCCCACACCTCAGTCAAGGTGGACGCAGGGGGAATGGCTCTCGTGTGAGGGGTCTCGGGGGAGAATTTGAGGGTAGGAGCTGAATCCTGCATCTGAGCAGAAACCCCAGAATGGGGACAGCGCGGGTGGGACAGGAAGCATATCCATAAACTGAGCGAATTTAGCAGAAATCTGAGTTTGAGGTGCTCACGGGGACTCAGACTCAACTCTGGAAATTCTTAGAAGTTTCAGGAGAGAACACTAGCCATATAGGCTGTGCAACCAGAGTCTAAGCCAGAGTCATGGATCCTCCAGTGCGGGGAGGTCCCCATAGCACACTGAAGAGGGAGGCCCTCCCTCGTGGGGCTAGGAGCAACCCTCTGGGGAATCGGGATGCCTCCTGGATGAGCTGCATTTTCTCTATAGAGAAACATCAAACACAGGGAAGATCTGGGCCAAGAAGGGAGGCTGGCCCCTTGGCAAATTCATGTGTGCCAAGCACCCCCTCTTTCCCTGGGACCCTCCAGCGGGTCCCTCCTGAGGAACGGTGATACACTCTCTGGCAATATCTCGTCTGAGCTGGTCCACTGGCCGTGGAAACGTGAGGTCCCTTTGCTCCCTGTGACGGGAGGCCAGGCAGTCGCCTTCCAAGCCCTCAGCTCTGCGAGGTGCCTGCTCCAGAGACATGAAGTTCTCCGTCCTTCTCCCCTCTCCCGTGCCTCCCCCCTTGCGCACCCGACACCACCCCTCCACTCCGGGAGCAGCCCAGCAGAAACCAAATCAGCTGCTCCTTCCGAGGGGATAATCAAAGAGCAGTGTCTCTGGAGAGGATGCGGCTCCGTGGAGCAAGTCTTTAATTTCAAGCTGACAAGGTTGGGAGCCTGTGCTGTGGGCTCTCTGATAGGCGAGATGGATGGGTGGCCGGGGAGTCCAGCTGGCGCGCAGGGACCGGCGGAGGGCAGAGGGGCTGAACGGGGCAGGAGGGGGGAGCTTCCCGAGCAGGCCAAGGAGCCTCTGTGCTCTCTGCACAGCCGAACTGTGAGCATCTCCCCAGAGCACCCTGAGAGATGCGGACAGCCCCAGATGCGACCCCAGCGCATCCCCCGACCAGACAGGGGAACCGGAGAAAGCCTGAAGGGCAAGCTTCCTGCCTAGGGTCACAAAACACAGCAGGGACAGAGGCAATCCTCAAGAGAGACCTGGATGAAGCTCTGACCCTCCCTGTGCTCTAACGCAAATGGCAGGGCTGCCCTAGGGGCAAGGCCTCATGGACCCTGAGACCCCACAGAACACCTTCTCCTGCCTGGAAGTGGGTGTCACTGGGGCTCTGGTCATCATCCTGCCATTAAGAGAAAATATGCCCAGAGAGATTGGGAATCCTGCTCAAGGTCACAGAGCAAGTCAGCAGTGAAACCAAGAGTATAAAAATAGCAGGCTGTGGCATCCCGAGACTTCAGTGAACCCTCAATTTCAACCAAAACCCAAAACAAACCCCATAGATCTCACTGGGTAACACCTGTGCCATCCTGAGCAGCAGCAGCTGGGTGGGCGGCAATGGCCTGAGTCAAAGCCGTGCCTCTGCAGGACGCATCGCTTCCTGCCCCCAGCTTCCCAAGGCCCAAAAGAACAAGTGGCACCCCAGCAAGCCCACGGTCTTCTTCACAGTTCCCTTAGCTCCTGGAGTAGTGCTCCCCCCATAGGCTCCTGTCGCACCCTGTTGGTTTAGGGACCAGGAGGGTGTCTGCGGCAGAGGAACGAGACTGGGATGGGGAGGCAGCTGCAGGGAGAGACAGATCCAACTCTGAGCCCAGAAACGAGCTGCCCCCCTCCCTTCCCGGTGCCTCACCTGCCAGTGTTGGGCACCCCAAACCAAGAACTGGACTGTGGCCCCGTTTGGAAACCCTCCACTTCTCCAGGCTCAGGGCTGCTCTGAGCATCTATGCACCTTACCAGAGCTTCTCGTCCTTCTGCTGCCTTATTCTGCGGGATGCTGTGCCTGGCCCTTACTGGGTGCTTCGGGTTTGCTGTGTGTATGAATCAGGCTGACTGCAGTCTGTCCCTCTTTGAGCCTAGCTCTGCCCTCGGCTCTGTCTCTAACAAGATGTGGAACTCTCGCAGGGGTTGTGCACCCCAAAATCTCTACGTTGAAGCCCTCCCCCGGTGATAGTATTTAGAAGTGGGGCATTTGAAACATGGTTAGGTTAGCTTTAGGTGAGTCATAAGGGGTGGGGCTCTCACGATGGGATTTGTGTCCTTATAAGAAGAGATCAGAGCTCCTTCTCTCTACCCCACCTCTCTGCCCCATAAGGACACGGCAAGAAGTTGAGTCTGCAAACCAAGAAGTGGGCTCCCACCAGGAACTGAAGCTGCCAGCACCTTGATCTTGAACTTCAAGCTTCCAGAACCGTGAGAAATAAATGTTTGTTCCTTAAGGCACCCGGTCTATAGTACTTTGAAAGGGCAGCCTGAGCAGACTACGAGAGGAAATGGGATACCCCCAAATTCCTCCGACACAGCTCAGAGCCATATCAACAAGTCTTTAACCCTGACCGTGAGCAGAAAGGTGCTGGGCTGGTCTGCTATTTCTCAGCTCTGCCAGAACCCAGTTTCCCTGTCCATGAAAGGGTGGGAGACAGGAGCCCCCATGCAGCCTTTCTCAGCCGTCCGGGAGTGCGGCTCCCATGGGATGAGCACAGCACCCTGTCAGAAGGCCTGAGAAGGTGAGGCCTGCCTCGATGGCAGAGCTGGAGGGGGCTCCTCGGGCTGCTGGAGGACATGCCCCGGCAGCACCCAGCTACACTCACCGGCGTGGCTTTCCGCCCACCCACATTCCTCAGAACCCAGAATCTGCCTGCTGTCTCCAGCACGCTTGGGCCTGTCCACTTGCGTATTCGGACAGCTCTAGGGAGCCTGTCTTGTCTCCTGGCTGCCCGGCCGGCCCCCACAGGGCAGTTTCGTTTGCCTCTGTGACCGCCTCTGGAGTCTGCCACAGGGCCGGCACACAGGGACTCAATCCGCCCCCCACTCTCCGATGTGACCTAGCTGCACCCCGTCCGGAGAGGGGGCTGAGCACTGCCCCAGGAACCCCACTGCTTGGACCACTGGCCTTCTCCCCAGAAGCAGGAAGAGTGGTAGGAGGTGGCCCGGAGTGGGTCCTTGGTGGCACTCCTGGGCCTGTGCCCCCCACCCACTGGCCGCAGCCTGTGCCCCTCGGGCCAGCACAACCCTCCCTTCACGGCCCACACCGCACTGCAAGAAACCCCACCCTGCCGCCGGCCTGAGCGGAAGTGATGACTTCAACTCCTAGTGACAAGTTTTCTAGACACCCCCACCCCACCCAGCCCCTTTGGCAGAGGACCCCAGCCGCCCTTCATCCTGTGCCCAGGTGCCTGCCGGAGTCCCCAGGGAGCCAGGTAGGGGTCGGAGCTGGCCCAGCTCCTGCCTCTTGCCTCCTTCCCCAGTCTTTAATATTCATGAGCACTCCTAGCAGGGGAGCTAAAAATGTTCCACTCCTAAATCTAACTGCTTTATGGAAGCCTAATTAAATTTCTTCATGGAAGGGGAAAAAAGTGACCTTCAAAACTGCCAGAGCAGTTCAGAATGGCGTGTCCCAGAAACCTTTCCCCTTCCCTCCCCTCCCACCAAGGGTAGGGAGTGGTGCTTTCCTCTTCTGATAAAGTTCTCTGTCTCTCTCCTCGGGCTAAGGGTCCAGGGGTGCTCTGGGAGTGGGGCAGTGACAGAGAGGCAATGATGCCCGCTCCTCTGGGGACCAGCTGACCTTAGCCCTAGGTAGAAACTGCAGTCTCAGCCAGCGGATGGGGTCGAGGGAAGAGAAATAGCAGTGGGGAGGGGTTGGCCATGGTGGAAAGAGAATGGCAGACCCTCCACCCGCCCACCCCCCCCACCCTCCCATCCCTGGAGTGTGGCTTCCACAGTAGGTGGCTTGGTGAACTTCAAGCTTCCTCTCTCCCTGGACCACCTCGTCCATGCATCCTGGGAAGGCCCAGACAGGCCCATCGATAGGCCAGCCCTTTGCAAACCTGTACCTGAGAGCTTGAAGCTCCCCGCCTGGTTGTTTCTCTTGTTTACTAAGGACAAGAAGTCCCTTGCCTCTGAATAGAGGGGACAACAGGGTTTGAATTCCCCACACTCTTCCTATGCCCCAAGAAGGGTTCCCTCCTCAAGAGAAGGTAAGAGAGATGTGAGTGGAGAGGACAAGTGTGTGAACCCCTGAGCCCCTCACATGTGCAGAGTCAGGATTCCTTGTGCCTTGAGAAAGGCTGAGACCCAAGGGAGTTCCAGCAGGAGCCTCCTGCATGAGGCAGAGACTGGCTGGGGACGCGCAGGCGGGGATCTAGGGGAGCCCTAGAGGTCTAGGACGGCTCTCAAAGGACCTGATTACAAATGCTAAGTGAGTGTGAAGGAACAAGCATGCCCACCAGGACGGGACAGAGGAGGAATCTGAGGGGTCAGCTGGTTTCTTCCACTTTGGGAGGAGGTCGTTTTTGTCTGGTCCAAGGTGCCTTCTCATTTGTGGCCAGAAAGCCATCCTTGGCAATGTCACAGCACACAACGTGATGATTGGCAGCGGTGAGCCTGGGGGACTCCTCGGCTCTTCATGAGCCCATCCATTCCTGGGCTGCATATCCTTCAAAATCAGTTTCTGGGTCATTTCTCAGGAAGTGACCATACCCAATTCTAGCCCACATCCAAGTGGACCCTAGAAAGTCAAGCTTCTAGGCAGTCTACAGAGGTCAAGGCCCTGTCAGCTGTTCCAGAAGGCCAGAGAGCAGCATGTCCTCCCTTTGTGACCCCCCCCCCGTCCCCCCAGCCCATGGCAGTCTCCCCTGCCCTGACTCCCAGGCTGGCCAGACCATTCATGCAAACTCTGACTCCCTCACGGGTGTGATTCTTAACTCCCCAACTAGGTTATGACTTCCAAGAAGCCACTATTCACTCTCTAAATGCCTTTGGGGGCTCTCTGCATGCCCTTGGGAGGCTCCAACACTTCACGGAGTGAACGAACGTGAGGTTGAATAAATGAAAATGAAGGAATAAAGGAGGCAAGTCAGTCATTCAACAAACACCGGGGTTGTGTGCCAGAGAGACGAGGGCCCCAAGGACCATAAGCAGACTGTCCCCATGCTCATGAACCCTCCTGAACCCTCCTGAACCCTCCTGAACCCTCATGAAGAGGCAGAACAGTGCGTGAGGGGTACATGAGCAAATGCAGCGAGAGCGGTGGGTAAACAGGTGACTAGGCAGTGCACAGGTACACGGGCTTTTGAGGGCCCCACCGGTGCTGCCCTGGGTGGCGGGGCTCCTCACCCTCTGTTCCCTCCCCCAGGGCTCTCGGGGAGCTGGCTCTCGGCAAGGTGAGTGTTCCGACCGCCTCCTCCGCTCTTGCCTCCACCACCGCGTCTATTTTGGTGTTTCTGTACCACACAGGCTGGCGCCTCCCTCCGCTCACAGCTGCTGCCTTTCCCATTCTGCCTTCTGAGGGCTGGCTCAAGTGGGAACGCGCAGTGCCGCCCCCATCACCGCCATCTTGGGCTGAGACTCAGCCAGATCAGGCCCGCGCGCGGGGAAGAAGGAGGGTGTCAAGCAGCCCCCATCGGTGGCCGAGTAAGGGCACCCGAGTCCGTTGCCAACCCTGCTGGCCTGGTGCGGCTGCCCCTCCTACCCGGGCATGGGAAGGGGGGTCCCTGACAGGAAGAGGCAGGCCTGTGCCCCCAGGCAGGTGGGGGACTGTCGGCCTCCGGCGGGGTCCTACGGACACCCAGGAGATGGCCTGCCAGTTGCACAATCGCTCAAGCTCGTAATTCTGAAAAATATAAATAAATAATCCTTCAGTGTATGAATTTAGGCAGAAATGATAAATATTTTTGATTAAGATACACGTAATACTGGAACAAACCTTCCGAGTTTCACAGACCTAGGACTGTCTTAGTATTGCGCCGCCATCTCATTTCATCTCCGCGGACTCTATCCCTAGGGCATTAGGCCGAGCCTGCAGCGCACCGTGTGTGCCGTGTGTGCCGTGTGTGCCGTGTGTGCCGTGTGTGGGTTTGGGTGGGGGATGGGGTGTTCCAAATTCTAGCAAATATTTTAAATAGAACTATGTAGCTTTGAGCCATGCGGAAAGAATACGTAATTTGGAGTTAGCCGAGGAGCCCATACTGAGGCTGTGGCCTCAGACAAGGCAATCTCAGGGTCTCTGTTTGCCTAAATGGGTGCTGTAGTACAATGACAGTCCCCAGACCCCACCTGCCTGAAGCAGGCCTTCGGGTCCCCTGCCTCCTCGGCACCGCCGGCTGGTGGCTGTGGCTGAGCCCCTTGCCGGGAATGTCCGGGGCAGAAAGGAGCTGCCCGTCCCAAGTTTAGCTTCCCAGCGGCAGCTGGCAACCATGGGTCCATGCAGAGTTCAGAGGGGTGACCCCTTCTCTGCACTCGAGAAGACTCTGAAGGACCATCTCTGACTTTCAGCACTGGGCTTGGCTGAGGCCTTACTGAGGCTGCATCACGACCCCCCTTCTTCCGTCCCATCCTGCTTCCCTCATGCCCTTCTGGGGTTGATCTCTGGGAATCTCCCCAAAAAGCCTCTGGAGCACAGACACCTGCCTCGGGGAGCCTGCTTCCCAGGGACCTGAGAGAGTGGCCAAGTTGTGGAGGGTTAAACGGTAAGGTAAGCATGAGGCTTAGGACGGCCCCTGACCTGCAGCAAGGCCTCCCATCATGACGCTGTTCGCCTTCTTCTCCGAGGTCATTGCTCCCCAGCCCTGGAGGAATAGCAAACCCAGCCAGGAAGTCTGGGAAGAAAAGGGCCAGGCGCCTAGGCCACTTCCCCAGAGATTTCGATTCAGCAGGGCTGAGAGCAGTGTGTAATTTCAGAAGTTCCACAGGTGTTTTCATGGACAGCCATGGCTGAGAGGCCCTGACCTTGGCCATCTTTCTGTATCACTATTGCCTCTTAATTTAGAGTCAAGAATCACAGACCAGAGTCAGGCACAGTGGCCTGTCCAAGGGCAGACAGGTACTCAACAACCTAATCCTGACTCACTTGGGGTCATTGCCTGGGGGGAAGTGGGCTGTAGAAGATTTTTGATCCCAACTCTCTCCAAGAGAACCACAGGTCATCACCTGTACTAAGCATTTCCCTCCCCAACTGGTGATACAAAGGCAATATATGATTAAGCGCCCTGAGCACCAGGCAGACAGAGTCCGCATTGCGCTGTGGTTATCAGGGAGGTCTTCCGGGAGGAGGTGGGCCCCGAGCCAGACTTGCATGAATCAGGCTTTGGATCAGAAGCCGAGAAGAAGGATGCCAGCCCCCAGACTGGCCATCTCAGGGTCAGTCAGTTTCTAGGAAACAGTCCTGCTATGTACTTTCATCATCCTCCAGCAAGACTGAGGGATCTCCAGGGGCACTCAGACTCTTGGCCCAGCCGGCAAGGATTACCCAGTTTTTAGAAAAACAGATTTTGTTCTAAAGATTCAAACTTGGGTGAGGGTTTGTTTAAAATCTGACCTATCTTCACTTCAGTGGCCCTGCTTCTCTCTAAGTGCCCCAAGTCCCACAGGCCACAGAGCCACGTTGGTGTTGCCAGGGCAGAGACTCGAGCCTGAGTTCACCCTTGTAAGCCGTGTGACCTTGGCCAAGTTACTTAACCTCTTTGAGCCTATATTGGTTCAACTTCAAAACAAGGACAACAAAACTTGCCTTGCTCCCTCTCTTTCCGTTATTAAAAGGATCAAATGGGATCATGATGGCAAGAACACTTCTGCACATGGCAAAGCATGCTAGAAGGGTGAGCGGCTACTATTTCCACACCTCTCTTTTTAAATTCAGAATGCAGAAGCTCAGGGAAGTTCCTGCCACTGCTCAGTGAGCCATATGGGGAGCAGAGACAAGACCAAAGTCCCCCAAATCCTACCTTAATGCTTTTTCCAATACGGTGCCATAGCTCTTCCTCAAATCTTTCTTCTTCCCCTAATTTCTTAGGCACTGAAGGGAATTGTACATTCTCACCTTGCCCTAAATTTGTAGTCTTTGATGCCTAGTAATCTTTTGATCCCCTCTGTAGCAGCCTGCCTGCCTGAGCCCTTCCTGCCTCTGTACCACCGCGAGGGTCCTTCTGCCTACACTCTGTTGGACATCCTGACTGAGTCGGGGATCAGCCCACCTTGGGCCGCCAGGAGACGCTTATGACACCTTCATCCATGGGACCTCCAGCCTCCCACGTGTAACAAGGGGGAGGGGGATAGTACCTGCTGATTCATTCACAGAGAGGCACTTAATTAGGCACTTGGAATACAGAGTCCAAAAGCAATCCACAAAAGAGCTCTTAAGTGCTCATCACCAGTCAGTGCCCGGCAGCACGAGGAGGACTGGTGGCGGGACATAGCTTCTGATGGAGGCTGGGCTGGAGGGCTGGACTCCAGGTTCCTGACTTCTGCTTGCTCCTCTGCCCCCTTTCTCGGCCTCAAGTCAACTGTCTGGTGCAGAAACTTCCTGCTGCTCTCTGCCCACCTCCCAGGCTCCAGCGGCAAGACCTTGGAGGCCTCCCTGCTCCCCACCCACACCCCTATTCCTCTGGGGCCAACCCCACTCCCTGCTCCCAGCGGAGGCCCATCCAAGTCCAAGGCCAACTGCCCTGCTCAGCCTCTCCATTCTAGGAGACAGGTCACGTCCACCACCCTGGGGTGCGGCGCGAGCCAAACTAATCAATGGCAGAGCTGTAGATTAAGGGGCCCAGCCCCAGGCCATCCATCACTGTCGTTTACCCGGGCCTGTCAGCCTGCAAATGGAAAAGGAGATGATGTGAAACAACCCATCTGCAGGTTTTTAACGCTCTTTACAAATTGCCGTGGTGAATAACTTGTTGCCTGTATTTATCCCTTTTCAAATTGTCTCTTTGCTACAGTCATCCGTCTTCATTCTACACCCTGATGGTGCGCGGTGCAGCCAGTTGGGCAACCTCATTATTTCCCTCGTGCTGCTGCCTGGAGGAGGCAGGGGAAGAAGGAACGGAGGGGAGCAAAGGAGCAAGAGGGGTGGGGGGACCCCTGGAGCCGCCACTGTGGGCCAGGACCTGGTGGCTAGGATCCTTTCCCCAAGAGGCCCTCGTTCCTAGTTCCAGCAGGACCAGAATCTGCCCCTCTTCCAGGGAGCTTGCCAGCAGGGAGCCTCGGGTTGCCAGACCAATGGTCAGAATCGGCAGTCCAGAGACTGTGGCCCCCTCACCATTCCCATCCTCGAGGAGACTTCAGCTGCCAAACAATCGTAGAGCTTTGTCCTGGAGAGTCTCGTTCACATTTCTCCCTCGTCCTCCCACACATCAAGACCTGCTGCTTCTGTGTCTCCACTAAGACCCATCCCTGCGTGTTGGCTCCCCCTGCCCTAAGTCTGACCCCCTCGCTCAGAGCCATAGCCTTTACTAACTGGTTGATCTCCCCTCCAGCCCGTCCTCCTCACGCTCAACAGAAAACGGACACTTCTTTTGGAAGTGACATGATTCCCTAACTGCATCAGTATTTGTCAGTGACCCGTGTGCCCCCAGCATTAGAATCATGCCGCCCCCCTGCTCCGGGACCTCTGAGACAGTGGGGCAGAAGACTGCATTTTAAACAAATACCCCAGCTGCTTGGTGTGCACTGAGAAGCTGGAGGGCCAGCCCTAGAAGCCACTTGACCCCTGAGGCACAGAGACAGAGACTGTTCTGCCCCAGGTCACACAGCTAGGTAGCAGCTGATCTACTGCTCTTCCTACTATACTCTGCGGGGAAATCCTTAGATGAACAGTAGCTGTTTGTGTGTTTATCTCTCAGATGCGAACAAAAACCCTCAAGGGCCAGGACGATGTGCTATGTACCTCTGCATCCATCCATCCTCCTCCAGGCTCGACACGGGGCTTGGTGTATCCTTGGTAAGCCAGAAAACTGAAGAGCCACAGACCCAGGCCAAGCCCCACATTTCAGTCTTACTCGGAGGAAGTAAACCCCAGCAGGTGGCTGAGGGCAGAATGGCCTCTTGCAGGGCTCAGAGCTCCAGACCCAAATCCACGCAGCAGTCAAGTGCTGTGTTCCTGACCCTGCATGCACGATTTCTGCTCTGCCTTCCACAGCAGACCTTTAAATATTTGAAAACAGCTGTCAGGATCCACTTAGATGTTCTCTCTTCCAGGTTTCAGGTCCCCAGCTCCCTCCACCACCACTCACATGGCATGGAATAAAGACCCCGGGGACCTCCCAGTGCCCTTCCTCCAAATGCCATCCCATTTGTCAACGTCCTTGCTCAACTATGGCTTCCAGGATGAAATGCAATGCTCCAGATGTGGTCTGGCCACTGCCAAGCACAGAGGGACATGCCATGATCTCCTCCCTTCTGGGCTCTATGCTTCCATTAATATAGTCCAAGATTGCTTTAGCTTTCCTGGCAGCTTCCCCCCACTGTTGGCTCACTTTGCACTTTGCCTGCTAATCCATCTAACTCTATTACTGTCTAATCCACAGTTCTCCATCTCGTCTCCAAGGATTACATCAAAGTCTTTACAAAACGCTGTGCTGAAATCCACATGTGTGATGTCCATAACACACCACATAGCTACCAGGCTAGAAGACCTCTCCGCCTAAGAAAGGAGGTTGTTTTGGCTGGATTTGTATTTGGTGAACCCAGGATGATTCTAGTGATCTCTCCTTTTTTTCCAACCCTATGGACTCATGAACCATCCAGTCAATCATTTTTGCTCAGTGTCCCCTACAGAGCTTTCTTCACCCAAGGTGCTTGCTCAGTGTTGGAACTGAGCAACTGTGACAGGCTACCTGATTGATTATGCGTGTTGTGAGGTTTATGGTGGTAAGCAGAGGCTGCCTGAGGAAAAAAGCAGCGACCGGAGCAGGTCTAAATACCACACACTCAGGAATGCCCATGGAGGTTGTAAATAGCTTGACAGAGGGATGTTTGAGTCTCTGGGTAGGAAAATTTATTAACAATGCTTCATGTCTTTCACTCTCCCTGCACAATGTTTGATTCAGAGAAAATATGAAAACATCACTGCCAAGCCATTTCCTTTCTCCTATAATTAGGTACTCTGGATTTTTAGTGTGTGTGTGTGTGTGTGTGTGTGTGTGTGTGTGTGTGTGTGTTTGTTTCTTCTAATTTCCACAGGCTATTTTTAGAGACATCATGACTTACTTTTTGAAAAGCATAAAAGAAAAGTCGTGTTCCCCAGCAATCCAATGTACCTGTCCCCTGAGCGATGCACATTTAGATAAGTCATAGCTGGGTGACAGATCCCGAGGCCTGAGGGAGCACACAGGAGGAAGCCCCCTGCTGCGGGGGTGGAAGGTGGTGAGGGAGACATCACCCCCCCTCAGCCTGCAGCCCCTGGTCCCCGCACTAACCCTCTTCTTCCTGCAAGGGGGAGATGGACGCAGGTTCTCAGAGAGACATGCTGGTGGGGAGGAGACACAGCTGGCTCGGGAAAAGGAAGAAATAAGCATGAGCTACCAGCAGTGGGAGGGGTTGCCCTACAAAGGAGTGAGCTCCCCGTCTCTGGAAGGGTTGAAGCTGCATGGGATAACAACCTCAGTGTTCAAGGCCCTTTCTGAGGCTGACTGTATGAAATATTCGAGGGAGACTGCCCGAAGAATTTTAGCTCTGAAAGGGAAACCAAGCCACAATGCAGAGGGATGGTCTGACAGCAGGACTTTGGGAAGCAGGGGACACCAACACCTGCAACCGCACTCGTCCCCCACACAGAGACAAGCTCAGGAGCGCTCAGGGCGTGCACCTCCTCCATTCTGCCTTCCTGGCTTGACCCCTCTGGAGAGAGAAGTCCTTAAACAGTTCCCTTGTCGCTCCCAAGGTTACATGCATAGTCTTCCTTGCCTGCCTTCCACAGGAAAAGGCTTCGAATGCAATTTACTAGCTGGTCACAGATTCAGCGGCTACTTCCTTCATACACTCTCAGCTGTCCAGACACTCCTGGAGGCACCAGTTCCTTCTCTCGGGGAGTACACCCCCTAAGATCAAGCCGCGGGAAGCCATGCGCCTGCGCAGAGCGCATTGCCACACAGCACCACACACAGCGGAGCACGTCTGTGCCCTGGTGTGACAGACAGAGCCTATGTGTGCCCAGCCACCCTTGTGAGTGTGTGTGCGCATGCGTGCAAGGGAGGGGAAAGTATCAGAATGACTTCAGGTCATGTCTAAATTACACATGCCCACCGAGATCTGCCGCCTCCTCTTTCCCATCCCCACAACATTTAAGAATCACCCGCGCAGAGGGCCAATGTTACAAAAGGTTGGGAAACTATCCGTAGAACTCTACAGTTTGTAAAGCCCTTCCTCATCCGTGATTCCGGACTGTCCACTCATTCACCAAATATTTATTCAGCACCTGCTGTGCTCCAGGCACTATGCCAGGCACGGGGAGTACGCGGTGACCCAAGACTCACAGTGCCTGGACTCATGAAGCTCACAGCCTAGCGAAGACAGACTTGAGCAAACAATGAGAGAAGTGTGTATTTATGGTCCACTCAGGTAAGCACAAGAACGGAAAATTATACAGTGCTGTGGAGTGTATAATCAGAGCTGACCTAACCTGAAAGTCAAGGAGGACGGCCCAGAGGAGGGGACATTGGGGCTGAAGCTGAAGGCTTAGAGAGAGACAGGTCACCAAGTGAGGAGTGGTAAGAGGGGAAGACAAGAAGGAGCCCAAGCGTAATAAGACTCAAAGACACAGCAAACCTGTGTGTAACACGGAATGCCTAACACACACATGTTCAGGGGTTCCTGGGTCCCGGAGACAAGGGGCAGGCGGGCAGGCACAATCCTGCTCTCCCGATCCTGCAGTTAAGAAAGCGAGGCAAACATCTTTAAACATTGCCAATCATTACATTATGACTGTCGGGAAAGTGCACCTATGGAAGATATTTTTGTGCAGGGCAAGTTTCTTCATCTACAAGATAGAAACAAAAGCTCCCTGGAATATACATAAGAGTCAGAATTAGTCAGACTCACTGGCTGGATGAATGGTGGACAGACTGGGGAGGCTGAAGAGAAGGAAGGGATTTCTACCTCCGTCATGACCTCAGGTTGGCAACGTAGGAGCCAGAGCCCTTCCAGTGGGTTCCATGAGCATGATCTGGGCACATCCACCTTATCCCAGAGCTACGTTCTCCCTAGGACACACTGAAGAGGAGTTTCAGGAAGACTTCTAAGAAGGGGTCCTAACTGAGCTTGTTCTTAAAAGGCAAAGAGGATGGGAAGGTGAGGGATGCGTGCCATTGAGGGGGACTCCGGGAAAGGACCACAAACCTGTCTGAAGTCCTGGAGGCTTGAAGGAACTCACTTAGGGAACTTGTGGAGCTGGGCTTGGCTCAGAGCCCCTTTCCTCTCTCTTCAGGGGCAGCGTGCCCGCCCCGACTGCCCCCTTCCCACTCTGGCCAGTTCCCCGCTTCCCGTGGCATGTTGCCCTTGGAGCAGTGAGCACAGCCCATTTCTGCAGAGCATCAAGCCCTCCATGGGCGCCTCTCACCCCCACAATCAAAGCCCTGGCCCTTGCCTGTCCTGAATAGCTATGTCGATCACCTCCTCATCCCACCTCCCGACAGCCCCCTTGCTCCGTTCCTCTCTGGCCTTCCCTTTGCTCGTCTTGGGGCCTCCTCAGCCCCACACTCAGACTTGGGGTTTGCTGTTCTCTGCTCTCAGATCCTCCTGCCGCCCGAGTGCCCCTTCTTGTCTGTGGCTCTCGGTGCACTTGGTGGAGAGGCCACCCTGAGCACCTGGCCGGAACCACTCAACCCCCATCACACTGCTGCCTTTTTTTTTTTTTTTTAAAGAGGGAGAGACAGACAAATAGGCAGTCAGAGGTGTGGGGTGGGGGGAAGGCAGAGGGAGAGAGAATCTTAAGCAGACTCCATGCCCAGCACGGAGCCAAATGCAGGGCCCAGTCTCATGACCCTGAGATCATGACCTGAGCCAAAATCAAGAGTCCGATGCTCAATGAACCGTACCCCCCAGGCGCCCGCGCTGCGTTTTAATGCCGTTTGCTATCAGTGTTTTCTTGTTCATCAGCTTGCTCAGTGCGCACCTCCCACACTCCTCCCGTGCACACACACGGTAGATGTAAGGTCCGTGAGAGCCAGGGTCTGTTCACCATCACTCCCTGGGCCTAGATGAGGACCTACCCATAGCCAGTGACCCACAGTTATCTGCCAAATGAATAAATAAATAAATGAGTAAATTGGAACAAAGTAATGTCTGGTTCTGGGAGGGTGCAATCCCTAGAGAGACAGCCAGTACAATCCAGAAGGGAGTCTAGCCACAGAAGAAAGAAGAGGATCAAAAGACACCTTTATTGAACGAGTCAAGAGAAAAGAGAGGTTTTAAGTGGATGCGTGGGCCACAGCATCACATGTTGCCTCGGGAGGGCCCCAGGGCGCCCACCGACCTTAAGTAGGAAGGGTGATGAGGACCTGGCTTGAGCAGTTCAGGGGTGGCAGGTGGCTCTTGGGGGCTGGTGTGGCTGGCTGGGACAGAAGGATGAGTGGGGACATGTCTGGCTGGAGCAGGAGGGTGAGGGCGTCCAGGCCCAAGAGGATTTCTCTTGAAGCCTGACTCCTGGACCCAGCAGAGACAACAGAGAAGAAGGGGCACTTGAGATGACACAGCAACGGAGTGGACTGGGCTCCCCAGAGATTTGCAGAAACACACAGATGCCCCAGACAGTCATCATTTGTCACTCATTCCAATGGAAACATACTCCACGGGCACTGAGAGGTAAGGTCAAGGGCAGCATGGGGGAGGAGCTAAGAGCTAAGGTTACCACCCAACCTCCCCTCTAGCTCTGGCCCCAGATGGGCACTGTCCACCCACAGAGCAGTGCCAGAGGCGAGCAGTCAATTGGGCATCCTCCCTGAAAGGTGACCAGGGGACCAGTCAGCTATTGCTACTCAAACATGCCCCTTGGAGGTCTCCCCCAAGCTCCCAAGCAGACGCTCGGTATATCCCTCCAGCCCATCACTTCCACTCCTCACGGGGAGCAGTTGGCAGGTCAGTACGGCTCTGGGCAACCTGTCCCATTTCCAGTGATATATCAGCACCCGATTTCGCCTGACACCCTGCATCAGTAATCCCGGGGTGGGGGTGGCCACTAGAACTCGACTTCTCTCCTCCATCCCCTTCCAGCTTTCTCAGGGGTACCCTGCATATCTGATAAACCCTAGTATCCCTTCCTTCTACTAGCTCACTCTCAGAGTGTGTGTGATCAGTGATGAGTGAGCGAGGCTCCTTCCGGGATCCCTGGAGCAATCCGGCCATCTGAGTGAGGATGAGGAAATGGACAGAAAGTGGAGCTAAGGACATGCACTTAGGAAAGATTCTCAAATCAAAAGACAATACAGCATCTCGTATGCACATCGAATGCCTTCTGAGACAGGAACCACTGTGTCGTGGGGACAAAGGGAAAGGGAAGGAAGCAGCTGGTCTATTCCAAAGAGAACCTGCAGTCCGGGGGAAATGGACACACCAGGGTCAGAGGGCTGGAGGAGGTGGTGTGGAAGGTGCCGGCCTCGGAGCCAAGCATAGCTAATCCCAAACAATTGCAACAGGACATCCATTTTTAGCAGTTTTGAAGAAATTGGGGATTAGGAATTGGCCCAGAGACAGCGGAGGCTTATTCAGGTTGGGGACAGGGAAGAATAGGAAGTAGCAAAAAAAAAAAAAAAAAAAATTACAAAAGTGGCTGCTGGCAGTCAGGAGCAAGGCCTCTCCTGCTGAGGGCATTTGGCCTCCGGAATCTTCTCGTAAGGAAGATGCAGTGGTCCTGTCGTTCTGTTCATTTAAAACCAGATGGGCACGAGCCCCGAGCACGAATCATGGGGAGTGGCCCCGGGGAGAGACATGTGTGTTAAGTGTGTCTGGGGCAGCGCCCCGCGGGGCGTGTAATGGGCTCTGTAGGTGCCATTTCCCCGCATGTCAGCCCTCTTGGGAGGGTCTTCTCCAGAGGCCTGAGGAGGAGCCGCCTGGCTCCGGCCCCTTGTCACCAGCCCCATGGCCTATTTTCATGAATTTCAGCCCTTGCCTGACTACCTTGAGTCCTAGGGAGGTGGGAGGTCAAGCTTAATGCTTCAGATGAAAAAGAACAAGTCAACAGAGCAGCCCAGCCAAAGCACTCAGAAACACTAGGTTGGCTCCCTGTTTTAAATATATGGGGGGTGCTGAGTCCTGGACTATTGATGGTTCCTTTGATCCCGTCTCCCTCCTGCTCCGCGGGGCCCCAGGCCCCTAAATCCTGGAAGTAAGATTTAGAGGCTGGAGGCCAGGGCCAGCCCAATGCTGCTACCTCTGAGAGCTGGTGAGAGGAAAGGGGAGTCTGATTGGGAAAAATACCTGCCAGCTCCCCAGCTGAAGGAGTTCAGACCAGCTAATGGAGGGGAGAGCCTCCCAGCAAGTAGCCGCAGGAATCCGGAGGAGACTGCCCCTCCCGCATTCTGCCAGCCTGGGGAAGGGCCTGGGCCTCTCCCCATCCCCACCTTTGGCACCTCCTCTTCCCAAAACTCCTTTGCCAGTCGGAGCTTAGAATGCCCAGCTGATGAAGCCACTTCCCCACACAGCCAGGGTCCTAGGTCATGTTCTGCAGACCACATATCCCCAGTGAGAGGGTCGGGAGTCCAGACACGACTGGCCGCTTCCCTAGAAGCAGAAACAAAACCCTGCAAAGTCTGTCAGATCCGGCAAATAAAAACATAGAATACCCAGTTCAATCTGAATTTTAGATAAATGATGAGTAATTGTTTAGTCTAAGTATGTCCCAAATAATGCTGGGATAGACTTATATTAAGCAATTATTTATTGCTATCTGAAATGCACATTTAAGCAAGCATCCCACAGTTGGTCAGGTGGCCCTCTCCCTGGACCTTCTATGAGGGGTAGGCATCCTGAAAAGGAGACTGATAAGGGGGGAATCTACCTTCCCCCACACACTCCCGCAGACAGCCTCTGGCCTGCTGCTTGTAAGGCTTCCTTGGGGCCTCTGGAAGGTCTGTTAAGGGGTTTCTGTTCTTCCAGGAAAGCCTGGGCCATGCCCTCGGCTCACAGCCCTAAAGGAAGCATCCACACAGATGATTCCAGAGCTCCCTCTCCCCTACTCTCCCAGCCAAGCTCCCAAGCGGCTGCCCCCTGAAGGCCTCGGCCATCTTCCCACCCCACCCCTACTCTGCCATTCTGAGAATCAACTTCCCGGTAAGCTCTCCCTGTCCTCTTTAATGAGAGTCCATTTACTCTCAGACTTGGTCCAGAGGCTTTCAGTGCGCGAGAACTTCCTGTCCTGTGGTTTTCATGCTGATCTAGAACATTTCCCTGCAAACCACGAGCAAGGAGAAAGCCAAACACCTGCCTTTCTGTTGGTCTCCCCTCACAGATCCCCCAGGTGCTATCTATCCCCCTGCCAGCCCCCCGCAAGGCCCTGGAAGGGAAGCCTCAGCTCTACTTTGCCTCCTGCTCAGGCTCACTGAGGCTGACATCGAGCAGGGGCCGCTAACGGGCTCTGTCCACACAATCTCCCAGCTGGCCGACGGGAACACACTTGCCTCCTTTCCTGACCAGTAAGTGGGGCAGCCAACAGCAGGCAGGGCCCCTGGCTGAGCAGCCCAGCATGTGGATGGGCAGGGAGTGTGGAAGGCGTTGCCCAGCCACAACCCTGCTCAGAAAGCAAGGGCACAAGGGAGCCCACTCAAGGTCCTGGGGCCTGTGGTTGGCCGAAACGCCAGGGCCAAGCTCCCCGGGGGAGCAAGGAGTCAGTCTGCCTGGCCAGAGGCTCAGACCTAGGCTCTCCCCTCCTCCATGCCTTTACGCAGGGCCCTAGGTCTCTGAGAGACATCTCGTTGCTCCCTGCCGTGGCCAGGAGATGGAGCCAGCTGGCTAGGGCAGCTGACCCCAGGGGTGGAGCCCTCACATGGGGGGAAGAAGCAAGCAACACCTGCCTCTTGGAGCACTACCGTTCTTTTGCATCCCACTAACTCCTACCATCTCCCAGAGTTTCAGTTAAACATCACCTCCTCCAGGCAGCCCTCTTTGATGTCCCAAACCAGGTCAGATCTCCCAACACACATTCCCTGAGCCCCCGAATTTCTTTTGCTTATCCCTCCCCCAAACCGTAATTACTACAGGGAAGGTGGTGCTTATGACAAGTACTCGATAGGCAAGCCCGAGAGACTTCGGGACCCGCCTCCAGGTGCTTCTTGATCCAGGTTCTCCGTTCTTGTTGGTAAGTGGGGTCTTGGGAAGCGAGGGAAGTGGTAGAGAGGAGATCAACAGGCCAGCAAATAGTAACTACCTTTAAAACTTTCTCTTTTAAATAGTCAATCACGAACCAAAGCGCCTTCTGGTACCATTTCTTTTGACTAAAGAGCCTCCGTGCTCCATCTTCCTTCCTGAGACAGCCATGTCTCAGGGGGTCCCTGGGATAAGCCTACTGCCCTGTAGGTTCTTGTCGGCCTCCTGGGATGCCCCCCAGGCCACCTGTCTGTGGTTTCAACCAGGTGTCCTCTCACCCCGCCTAATCTTTCCTGACATCCCAGGTGCTCTCCTGGATGAAACCCGGCTGCAGCTGTCTGGTCCACTCATGCAGGCACCTCATCCTGACCTCGGGCCTCTGGCCATCAAGCCCTGCCAGGGACCATCCCGGACACCTCCCTGCATCAAGCTGCAGCTGAACTCTGCGAGGCAGGTCCTCTCCTCGGGCTCCCCTTGGGGAGCAAGACCTGAGCCCCCACATTTTTAGGCTCCCCACAGGTTCTCAGGAACATCTCTTGTCTCACCAGCCTGCTCTGGATTTGACGGCAGAGAGGGCGACACGGAGAACAGAGAGTGTTCAGGGCCCCCCTCTCCGCTCCTACTGAGTGTTCCTTCCCTCTCTTTCCCTCTCCTGTGTCTCCTTACCCCACCCTGTGCCTTTAACACTTTGCTCATTCAGACCTCCAAGCTCTGTTCTTAAAATGTAAGGAGTTGCTTCTTCAGAAATGCAGAAGAGCCTTTTATCTATATAAATGAGGCGGTCAGGACCACAGTTCACTAAGACCTTTAGAAAGCAACAATCTCTTTGTTCCAAGTCATTCCTTGTCTTCTGCGTTTTCTCGGTATAGAAGAAAGATGAGGGGCGACAGCCTCCAGCACAGATTTTCAAAAATAACCTTAGGAGCACACAGTAAAGGTGAACAGCATCACCTGTACGCCTTGCCACAGAGAACGGGGGAGATCTACAGCCCACGGTCTCCCAGGGTCCTGGCAGCCAGTGGTTCTACGGCCCAGTAAGGGAACAAGGTCAATATACAAATAACTACGGCATAAGATGGGACCCAGAAAATGCCATGAGAGAGGTGCGAAGGCCCTTAGAAGGTCAACCGAGGAAGAAGACTCCTGCCAGTTAGAGTGCCCGTTCTCAACATATGTTTTAACTCGTGACCCCAATAATGCTTTCTCTTGCTACCTCCTACATAATTTCACCTGTCAAGATCAGCTTATTGACTTTCCTTTCAGCAGGTTTATGTACAGAAACAATAGACAAGTTAATTATGATTTTTCAAGCTACACGTTCTCCCTGGCCTCCTCCCACCTCTACTTTGTGTGGATTCTGATGAAGTCCTTAGCAAGAAGGTGTTCGATGGTTTATTAAAGTCAGGGGAGGCTCTCTGGATGGCATGGAAACAGGAGTTGAAAAATGGGTGAAATCCAAACAGATACGAGTGAAAGAGGGTGTTTTAAGCAAAGGGAACCCCTCAAAGCATGTATGCAGGCGGGGAGAACTCGGATATGCCCAGAGAATGGCAAGGGGCTGAGTCCGGCCGGCAGTGGGGTACACAGAGGGGAGCAGTAGGAAGTGAGTCTGGGTTGCCAAGCTGCGCAGCATTTGTACTTGGAGCTGAAAGCCTTTCTGAAGGCTGTCGTGGGGCTGACCAGGGAAGAATGTGTTTACCCTGCTGAGTAGGAAGGGCCCGCTCATCTAGGATGCAGATTCTCCATTCTTTCACTCCTCCTTCCTTCCCTTACCCCACCAGCCACATCCCTGCTTCTGAAGATGGAGCTAAGCTTCTGGGAGGGGAGTCTGTCTGAACTCCTGCCCTTCTCTGAAACCTTGCCCAGCCCAGAGTGGCATTTGGGTGCGCTCTACCAGATCTTACATGAAGCCTGTAGTTGGAAGAATGGAAGGGGTCAAGTTCAGGTGTTACATTAATTAGTATATTTTCAACTATGTGTAACAGGCAATCGAGCTCAAAGTCACTTAAACAGTAAGGAATCTACCAGCTCATTTAATTGGAGTGTCCAGAGGAAATACTGGCTTCAGGATGAGTTTGATCCAGAGGTTTGTGATGTCCTATAGGACTTAGCTCCATTTTTTTTAATTCCCTCCGCTCTGCCCTCCTATTAGAGCCGCTTCATTCCCAGACTGAATCCCTTCATAGTAGTGACATGGTTGCCAACAGCTCTGGGACACACTCCCTTTTTTATAACCAGGAAGAGATAAAGGACTTTTCTTACCCCCCTCTCCTTTTTTAACAAAAATACAAGCTTTCTCTCTGATTGGAACAACTCTGATGACAGGGTAACCCTTGAACTGGTCACCAAGGCCAGGGGAATGCTATGCATTGATTGGTTTGGTTAGGAATAGGTCACATGCCTATTCCTCAACCAATCTGGGTCCAGGGGGCTGGGAATACCCATGGATGGCTTTAGCCAGTTAGGGACCAACTCAGAAGTTTAGTCCTACTCAAGTAACAGGCTCTACATAGTGGGAGAGGGGCAACTGGATGCTGGAAGAGCAAACAGTGTTGTCCAGCACATGTCGATTTTGCTTTTTCCATCAAAGTTCGGGCAAGAGTAGGAAGACATTAGGTAGAAACTCCAGAGTAATTTGAGTAATTACTATGGTAATAGTAATAATAATTCATAATTCACCCAATCCCCAAGTTCACATAAAGTTGCAAGCTGGCCATAACCGATTTTTTCATCTTTCCCTTTCTCTCTCTCTAACCTTTGCATGTTTTCTTATCCCCTTCCTTATCTACTTTCCTTCCTCTTTTCCTGCTTTCCCCTCTGTCTGTATCTTTATGCCTCTCCACCTCCTGGCTCTTGTATCTGAAGTCCATTCCTCCTTTCAAGCCCAAATCTCCAACCACCCTCTCTCAATGCCTCCAAGTTCATTTTCAGCTCATCCAAATTGCTTTATTGGTTCAAAAAAAAAACAAAAACAAAAACAAAAAAACTAAGGATAGCTAGAGCCATTATAGGTGCATGCACGGTGTGCATTAGAGTCAAAAAATATTTAAGGAAAATACTCAGGCAAATGGAATCAATAACCTCCAAATCAAACATTCGCTGGAAAGAGGAAGAAGTCTGCCTATAGCTACAGCGTGCTTGGCCACGGTTCAGCAATTCCGAAGCAGCAGGCTGAAGCTGGTCCACAGTCCCACCCATAGCATACGTGGGCTAAAGCACACAGTGAACGTCACAGACCCCAGCACCCCTCTCCCGCAGGCGCACTGGCCCTGACTGCACCTCCCCACAACCCTGCAAGCCCCCCACTTCTCAGCTGTGCTGCAGAGAGACCAATGGCATCCATACCTGCCCCCAGTGCAACTCTCAGGGGGCCGATTACGAAAGGGAGCGAGAATGGGAGGGGAGGGAAGAGGCTTGGGAGAACAGAGGCATTTACATTGAGGTATTTTTAGACTCGAAGATTAAATCTTTAATAATCATAATTTTTTCTTGAAAGAAAATGAGAGTTTTGTGTGTGGTGCATGTACTCTCCTTCCAATGTCCCTGCAGTGGTGGGGGAAGAAGGCAAGAGGAAGGGAAATGCAGAGCAGGGATGAGAGAAAACCAGAAGGGAATTAGCCCGATGAGGCTGGAGTCAGGCTCAAAGCAGTGTTCTGGTGGATTCCAGGAAGGAGGAGCCCAGGCAGCAGTCACACTGGGTGTCTGGAGCCGTCTCCCGAGCTCTGGGGTTGCTCTGGAGACTGTTTGATAGGAGAGAGAATAGACTGCAGGAATCATTTCCTCTAGTGGCACTGAAATCACCACGTCATTCTATTCATGAGCCTTTGCTACTCCCCAGTGCCTTTTGGGTCATGAAGCAGCTAGTATTGACTTCCCAGGCCCCTCGGAAGAAGAGGGTCCCCTCCTGGGCCCTCCACCCACTGATAGTTCCCCAAATAAATTTCATGAACCTAATTCCACCCCAAGCCATCAGAGGAGTTCACCATACCCAGCTCAACCGAGAGAGAGAGAGCTGCCCCTCTCACAGGGACAGTGTCAGCACCTCACCCTGGACAGCCTGGAGGTTTCTGGGGAAGTGAGTGAGGACCAGCACCAGACCAAGGGTCCACATCCTTGGGGTAGAATCCTAGCTCTACTGCTATCTGTGTCAATTTGAACAAATCTCTTCCCCAAGGTAGACCCCAGTTTCCCCAGATTCCAATGAAGGAGTGGATAGACCAAAGGATTCCTGACTAGAATCTAGGAATCTCCTGCATCTGCACCTGGAATGTTGTTTGTATAAGCACTTTGCTGGGACTGGGCTTTGTCATAGTCACAAAGTGGCCTATGACCCCAAAAGAGTTGGAAGCCATGTCTTGAGTTGGAACACAAAGTCCAAGCTGGCATATGGCTCAAGTGTTCTCAGCCTTCCCAAACCCCCAGGTGGGACAGCTGTTCAAAAAGGTCTGGCTTGCCCCTGGAAGGGGTACCGTGGCTTCCCCGCACCTCCCTCCCATGCCCACGGCCGCCACCATGTCTACCTTCCCTGGACTGTGGCGCCTCCTTCTTCCACGGCCCACACCAGCACCCAAACCTGTTTCTTCCTTTTAGTAGAGTTTACACAGTCTACTTTTATTACAACAAATTTTACAGGCAAATGAAGAAAAATAAATACATTATAAATTCCATTAAATCAACCAGGTTCTCAAAACCCAACAAGTGTCACTTAGAGTATCAAAGAGTTTATTTGGAGCCCAAATAATCTCTTTCTGAAATAACTGCTATTTTTACCAATAGGCCAAAATCTTCATAGGCACAAGTTTGGGTTATTTCCCATCAAATTGCTTCTCTTCCTAAAACAGCCTCTGATCCCCAACATCATAGACCTCTGGGAGCCATCTTGCTTCTGGGTGTCCAGATGCTAAATTGCTTAGATCTCTTGCTTCATTCAAGGATGAACATCCCTCTTAAATTAAGATTCCATTTTCTGACCAAATGCCAATGAGAGCAATTCAGGTCAAGTAATCCATAAATCCATGTTGAATTAATGAATAAGGCAATGAAAAAAATGAATGAATGAATAAGTGTATGGAGTAAATGAATGAAATTTTTTCCCCCAACTCCCACTAGGAGGATTTCCTGGCAGGCAGGGATCTGAGGCTCCATTCTCATCTAGGCTTGGGGATTTGTTAAGTACCAGTTCCTGACCTTCCAAACCAATGAGTGACTGAGTCCTCCTGTGTCCAGTACAGATCAACTCACCTCTGGAGGCTTCTTGAATCTACAGATTAATGTCTTCCCTAAGCAATGGAAAATCTGATCACTTCTGTTCTGTCCCCTTTCTCCTCTTCCCCATTTCCTTCTGAGACACCAATGAGACATATATTAGAACTCATTCCTTTGGAGGTGCCTGGGTGTATCAGTCAATTAAGTGTCTGACTCTTGATCTCAGGGTCAGGAGTTCAAGTCCTATGTTGGGCTCCATGGTGGACAAAACAAAAAAAATTTTAACTTGCCACTTTGTCTCCCTTTCCTTTGACTGTCCTTTCTGTACCTTTAGCTTTCAGTCACTCCATGCTATATTCTAAACAGTTTCTTCTGACTTAAATTCCAATCATGACATTCTCTTTTTAGCTCTATCAAATCTGTCATTAAACCCATCCCTCAGTTCTTAATTTCAACCATGGCATTTGTCATTCTAAATTCCTTTTCCAAGACTGTCTTGGGTTTTATAGTTTCCAATTCTCTGCTGAAGTATTCAAGCTGGATTTTTATTTCTTTGAACATTGTAAGTACAGTTGTTTTATAGTAGATGTTAATACTTCCAATACCTGAAGTGTGACTCTATTTCTGTTGTCTGTTGTTTTCTCCCGGTTCTCGCTCATGGTGTCTTATTTCCCTGTGTGTTGGTCATCTTTGAATGTCTGAGGATGTTCATTTTGCCCCAGCTACCATATCTCCAAACTTCTCACAGAGAAATTGCACAACAAAGGACATAAATTCAAGGGATGGCCTCAACAGCACCATGCCGGGTCATGTTATTATTCAAGTCCAGTTAGAATTTTAGCTACTCAAAGAGAGCTGAAATGGGGACTCATTCCTGTCAACATCTGCTTCATTCTTGGAATGTGCTGACAGGTCCTGGGGTGAAGGGGTGGAGAAGGCATAAGGGGGGAGAATCTTCCGAGAGACTTCTATCCCATCACGTGGAAAACTCACCATGATCCCACCAAGGGCATCGGCTCCATTTCCCGAGTGCCTGGAGAAGGAGGAGCTGTCAATCAAGCTCACAGGGAGCAAGACACGGATGCGATCAGACTTCAGAAGTTGCAAACCTGCCACGTGCCAGAGACACATTCCATCTTTAAATAAATTTTGTCTGTTTACTGACTTACTTTAAAATATTGCTTAGAACTGATTTGAACCAACTTTTAAAAGTCAAGAAGTTTTAGCTTCTCTTGAAGGATCAGAGGTTCTGATGGTGCTGCGCCCTGATGCCGGGAGGTGGCGGCCTGCTGGAGCTGAGGAGCTCTCTCGAAGCAAGTGTTCTCCTCAGCATTTGCACTGACTCTGGCCATGTCCCACTTCGTGTGATTATTGCCTGGCCCAAGGAATTTAATTTTTCAGTCTTTGACCCAGAGAAAAGACAGTATGTAATTCTGACCCCCAGGAGTTTCCACAGCTAGGAGAAATAGAGAACGCAGGGTCGGTGGGGCAAGAGATCAGTGAGGCAAGGTGACCTCTCAGAGCCCCTGTGGTCTCAAACGCAGCTCTGCCACTGGCTGCCACACCAACCTGGGGCCACTCACTTGACATCTGGAAGCTTCCATTCCTCTTCTGCCAAGGTAGGGGAAACAGTAGTGCCTGATTTATAGGATTGTTATGAAATTGAACAAGGCCATGCATGAAAATGGCAGGTTATAACATCCTGTCTATAACAAGTATTCGTGGGTGTCAGGGGTGTCTGCCCAACCCTGTCTGCCCTGCCCACTTTTATGCTCCCTGTGGACGCTTAGGTCCAGAGACTCTAAGAACCAGACTTGCCCTCATCGTCTCTGATGCAGCGACAATGGAACTGAAGCCCAGAGAGCTGAGGCTGCTCCAGATGCTGGAGTGTGAGCATCTACTCTGGGTCTGGCGACACAGATCTGGCTCCAAGCTGGGACTGGTCCCACCGAGAGTGGGGCTGAGAGAAGGCTTTCTGGGGATGGCAGCTTTACGCAGGATTTGGAAGGAAAAGTGGATTGGCAGAAAGAGGGTTTGCTTATATATTGCTCCCCCCATACTTTGAAAATGCAAAACTGAAAGTATTTGTGCTTTGAGCCCCAAATAGAAGCAACCCAATCCTCACCCAGCTATCCTATCCAACAAATAAGCTCAAAGATAAGTGCCTAGGCTCCTCTCCCTACCTTCCCAACCTGAACTGGAAAAGGACAAGCATGCTCCTGCACACACACACACACACACACACACACACACACACACGCACGCACACACACACTGCCCCACACACACACTTACATGCACGCACGCCAGTGTTTGCCTTCACCTTGTGGGTCCTTGCATCACTAGCTCATTTTTCCTGTGGAGACTCCCCACATACAGACACAACCAGACATCCCTTATCAGAATCATGTTTCCTCTAAGGCAGCGATCAAAGCAATCTGACTCAACCAAGGAAATTAAGAAGCCTCCGGCAGGAATTGCCATGGAGAACCAAACTCATCAAACTCAGGCACTTTCCTTTGCTTTGTTTTTTTTGTTTGTTTGTTTCTAATGAGTTTTAAACTGGACTCCATCTCCTTGGGACATTTAGCACATATCAGGCTTCCAGAAGTTTCTTTCCTCCTATTTCCCTGCTGTCTACTGTCTCCTTGGCTGGGCTTTCAGGACCCTCTCCCTCAGCCAGCACCCCTCCCACCCCAGAGGGCTCTATGCTTCCAGAATTTTCCTTAGGCTGGTGTCTCCTCACTATTGTCTCTCTCTCTCTCTCTCTCTCTCTCTCTCTCTCTCTCTCTGCTATTGCCAATCATGGGATACTCTCCCTGCTGCCTTTTGCAGTGCGGCTTCTCTCTCCATCACTCCCCTGGACCCACTCTGCAAAGCCATAGTCAGCCCTTGGTCCTCATTTTATTTGATCTCTCTGCAGCCTCTGACCCAAAAAACCATCTTTCTTCTTGAAACATTCTCCTCCCCCAAAATGCTGGACCAGCAGGAGGTTCCCATGCTATGATACAGATTCACTCCATCCTCACGCACACATTTTTATTTTTTAAATCTTTTCTAATCTAACTGACAAAAATTTATTATTATTATTTAAATTTCCATTTCTTTTCTAATGGAAAATTCTGTAGGGCCTTGTAGTCCATGGTAAAGCATTTGGGTTAAACCTCAACAGAGGACTCATCCAATAAGATTCTCGTTTCAAGAAGTCTGGCTGGCTGGCATGAGGATGCTGGGCTGGGGGTGGAGAGACCACGTGGAGGCTACTGCAGCGGTCCCAGCAGGGCACTTGGGCTGGGCAGTGGTGCAAGGGTGAGAAACAGACAGACTCTGCATTTACTCGTGGCTCAGATGCTAGGATGAGAGGAAGGAGGAATCCAGAGCGATTCTTGGGTTTGGGGCCTGAGTAACTGAAGGATGATACCAGTTAGCACTTCTAGAGTCCAACAGCGTGACAGGCACTCTTCTGAAGGTTAGACATATTTTCACTGACGCCATCTCCTCAGCTCTGTGAAATAGGCACTATGATTCCCCTTCATGGTGGAAGGCACAGAGCCAAGCAGGGAAACGTTAGAGCCAGGATTCCAACCCAGAAGGGTCCACATTCCTAGAAGATGGGCTCCCAGGCTCTCTGGAGGAAGGTGGAGCCATTTAGGGAAATAGAAAAGATTGGGGGTCAGGGCAAGAAAAGCCTCAGGTTGGAAACCGGTGGAGTCGGGGCTGGGCTTCTGCATTCTTCAGTACCCAGAGGACATGCTCCTGGTCGGGCTGGGCATTGTGACCATCCCAGTGAATCGCTCAGGAACCCAGCAAAGAGGTGGGTAGCAGAAGAGCTGAGCAGGCTCTAGAAGACAACTTCAGGGACAGGAGGGTCCTGGGTGGGGCTTGGAGAGTAGCTGAACTCTGCACCAGTCCCTTGGGCTTGCACTCACCCTGTGCTTACGGGCACTCAACTCCCCCCATAAACACTTCCCTTTCATATACCAGCCCTTTGTCTCTTTTAAAGAGATTTACCTTTTTATTTCAAAATATTTTTGCTATTTTTAAAACTACAAAAGTATACAAAAAAGTATACAAAACTATAAAAATGGGAAGACAATACATTGAAATGTAGAAAAAAATAAAAAGTAAACTCACTCGTAGGTCACCCAGAGAGTTACCTGTAACATTTGGATGCTTATTTTAGATGGAAAGAAAGATAGACGCTACTTTTTTAAAACCAGCATCTTAATCTGCATTATTTTGTATCCTGGTCTCTTTTCCACTTTATTCTTCTCAAACAATGATCGTAACTGAATGGCAGCCCTTGTCTAGATGAACCATTACTTAACCTCTCACAGCGAACATTTATGTTGTTTCCAATTTCTTACCTTTATAACTAAAATTGTAACGAATTTATTTGTATGTAAAGCCCGGTGTGCATCAGATTATTTTCTGGGGATACATTCCCACTGTAGCCTTGTTGGTCCCAGGGGGTTAAGTTTGCTACCCTCCCCGCTGCCAGGGCCCCATCCAGCACCACCATCTCCCACCTGCACAGCTTCCCTAGACTCCTAACTATCCTTTCTGCTTCCTCTTGCCCAACCCGCTGCATTGTCAGAGCACCTGGAACCTCTTCGTAGAACAGTAACAGCAGGTGGTATCATCCCTGTGAAACCCCAGCAGGGGTCCCCTTGCTCTTTGCAGGCATCCCTCCCTGAGCTATACATCTCTCCATGCTCCCTTCATCCACTGTGTCCTCTCTGATCTCTTCTCAGATCATCAAAGACCTCTCCCACCACAGGACCTTTGCTTGTGCTGTTTCTCTTCCTGTGGTTTACTCCTTCTTATCAGCCATGACTCAGCCCAACTCTACCTCCTTGGAAAAGGCTTCATGGACCTCCTCTCCTCCCTTCTCCAGCTCCCTTTTGATTTCCTTCAAGGTCCTTCACATGTGTGAATATTTAATTGTATTTTCACTTTAATTTTCAGTGTCTCTGCACTAAATGGTATGCTCTGTGAGGGCAAGGACTTAATTTCACTAAATACTACATACCCAGTTCCTAACCTAGTGCTTAACAGAAAATCGGTGTTTATAAATGTCATCAAACTGTCCTCTGAAAAGGTTGTATTCACCCATGCTTCTGGTAATTCATAAACGCACAGGTCACCGTACATTGGGAATGATGTTTTTTTTTTTTTTTTTTTTTAAAAAAAATTGGGAATGATGTTTTTTTTTAAAAAAAAAAAAAGAAAAGAAAAGAAATCTTGTCTAACATGATGACAAAAAATAATATTTCATTGTTTAAATCTGATGCCTAGTAAGGTCAAACATTTTTTCATGTTTATCAGTCTTCTTTTGGAGTGAATAATAAAAGAGCCCATGAGTAGTGGTTTCATTCTTAAAGCTATTCCAGAAAAGAAGGTGTTCTAGCCTCAACTCTGTACCCTCCAGAAAAAACAAAAAAGTTGTTTCCGAAGTCTGACCTTTATTTAAGGACACAAAAGACACAAAAGACGTTCACTCTTGCCGCTAACTGTTTTTATCTTCCTCTTATTGGGCCCTCGTGGGACCGGCAAAAAAGCATGCCAGTGTCCTCCTGGTCCTCTTACCGGTGTCCCTCTCCTGCCTCCTCCCACATAACAACCCCCCCCCCCCCAGTGCTGAGCAGCAGATTAAGCGATTCAATTCAAGAAGGAAGGCTGCACTGGTAAGGTGCAATCATCTCTGACTAAAATCTCTTTTTCAGATATATAATGGTCTAATCAATATTAATAGAGAGGCTTATCTGTTTTCCTCATCTCCCATGTCCTTAAGAGTAGATAAAATGCTTGTAAAATAGAATTCTATTCAGCATATACTGATTGCTTCCAAAACGCATTTTCTCGAGATCTGTCATCAAGTGCGAGTCATTACTGAACCACTAGGCCCAGCGCCGCCGTTGACAAATTTGGGGAAGATTCTTTGATTATTTTACCCAACATGTGATTTAAGGGCTGCAGCTTCTCTCGATTCAAACTGGTTCTTGCCTGTCCCGCAGGGGCATCACGGAAGGCAGAGGGTTTTCAACAAATGGACATTCAGAAGAGGCCGGGCTCTAGGAGCGAGGCGTGGGCCTGGTTCCGCCGAGGGTTCCGCCAAGGGTTCCGCCAAGGGTTCCGCCAAGGGAGACCACAAGGTGTTAGGGCGGGGTGCCCTCTCCCCCATGGGAAGGGAAGGGGGAGGGGCAGACCCCTGCCGATACCGCATGGCATCCCACATCAGAGACTGGCTCTGAAGGGAGGAGGAGCAGGGAGAGAACGGGGCAACCTCAGGAGGTCTGCTGTGTCCTGGGCTTGGCTTCCTGAGACCTGGGCGTCACTGCCATTTTTGCCGTTCACTGGCGGTGTGAGCCTAGACGAGTCACCAGACCCTGATCTCTTTTACGTGACCTGAATCCAGGATGAGCCCAGTGCCTTCCAGACCCCAGGGCTTATCCTCATCTATTTCTCAGGCGTTTGGGACAAGGGCTCCCTTTTGGGATGCCTCGGTTTTCACAGCAGTGGTACCCAGTGACTATTTCATATACTTTGAATACACGAGGAGTTCATATTGTATTCAAGTACAGTATGAACAAACATCGCTGTGGCAGTGAAACCAAAAATTAGGAACAACTTAAAAAGCCACAACTAAACAATCCAATGGCTTAAATGGGCAGACTTGACAGTTTGTGACATATGTTATAGATAGATGTCACACAAAGCTTAGAAGAATCGTGGAGATCTAGATGCATCGACAGAAAATGCATCCAAGATACGTTGCTGAGTGAAAAAAGGGAGATGCAGAACGATTCATATGAGGTGAGATATGAGAGAAAGAAGAAAACAGTATGTAACTGATCTTAGCGAATAAAAGTCCGGAAGGATACAATAAACTGATAACAAGGAGGTGGGGGGAGAGTAAGGGAGGGTGGGTCAAAGGGGACATTAGCATTATCTGTAATGTCTTGGAATTTTTAAAGGGGGAATATATTCATACATGTCTTGCATAAGTAAAAATGATTAATAAAAACATCTGGGTTAATTGGATTTCCATATCTTGACCCTGAGCTTACATCAGACACAAAAACTCAATTCCAGATGGATCAGAGATCTAAATGTTGAAGGTCTAATAATAAAGCTTTTAGAAGAAAATAGAAGAATATCTTTAGAGGTTAAGGTAGGCAAAAAAAAATTTTTTTTTTAACTGGACACAAAAGACATTCACTATAAAGGAAAAAGGCAGTAAGTTAGACTACATTGAATTAAGCTACCTTCAAAGGGAGGGTTCCTGCTCACAGAGTAATGCCGACAGCTGGCTGGGAAAGGCTGAGGGAGAGCTGGAGGTTGGAGATCATCTTTTGTAACCATTATAGTAAAGATTGGTTCCTGCCAAAATCCTCAATGGATGCTAAATCTAGCGGAAATTTCAATGAGAAGCGGAATATTTGCAGGGTCTTCCAGTATATCCCCATAGGTTGCTTATCAATTTCCAAGGAAAAATATCATAACTGGACACCTCCTTGACCAGGTGATGGAAATTAGCATCATTAAGGAGGAGCAGTGGCTCAGGTGTGAGCCCTGGAGAAGGACACCACAATATTCACGTAGATGTCAGCCAGCGAAGCAATATTTCATCTGCTCATAAGAAAATATCAGACAAACAAAATGAAGAACATTCTATTTAAAAGGGAAGAGGGGGAGGGACTGTATTCTTCAAAATGTCAATGTCATAAAAGACAAAGAAAGGCCATGGAAATGTTCCTGATTGAAGGAAACTGAAGAGAGATGACAACTCAGCACAATGATTCTAGGCAGGATTCTGTATGGGAAGAGGGGGAAGTGCTACAAAGGGCATTATTAGATCAACTTCAAAAATTGAAACACAGATAGTAAGGTAGATAGAAGTAATATAGCAATGTTAAATTGACTGTAGGGTGGCTATGTAAAGGAGTATTCCTAAGAAATACAGACTGAATTATTTGGGGGTAAAGGGTTATTATGTGTATAACTCACTTTCAAATGGTTCAGAAAAGCATGTGCAGTATGTGTGTGCCTGTGTGTGCATGTGTGTGTGTCTGTGTGCATGTGTGTGTGTGTGTGTGTGTAGGGGGGCAGCATAGTAAGAGAGTACAAATGACAAAAGCAAATAGGACAGAGCAGGCTAGCTCCTGATCTCGTTTTATAAGGGCACTAACCCTATCAGATCAGGGCCCCACTCCTATGACCTCAGTTAACCTTCATTACTTCCATGGAGGCCCCATCTCCAAACTCAGCCTCACTGGGAAACCCCAAGACTTCAGCAGAGGAGTTGGGGCAGGACACATTCGACTGAATGCAAGTGCAAAGACCAAGACACAGTCCCACTCCAACAGAGACATGTGCCTACATGCCGTAAAATACCGTGCAAGAGTGTTCCCAGCAGCATGATTCCCAAGAGCTCAAAGGAAAGCAGTCCAAATACCCTTCAAGTATCAGTGGATAAATAAATTGTGTAAAATCATACAGAGGAATACTATACATCAATAAGAATGAATAACTAGAGCCATATGCGACATAAATAAATCTCTAAAATCCTGCAGAGGGAAGAAAGCCTTTACCCAGATTCACCTACGCCTCAGGAAATCTTGCCAGGACAAATGAGTACATATTTATGATTTCATTTACATAAAGATAAGGAAAGGTAAGGGCAAAATTAATTTACAGCATTAGAAGCCAGATCGGGGAGACCATTTGTGGAGGGACTGGGGAGGCTGGAACAGGGCAAAGGGTACTTCTAGGGGCTGGTGATGTTCTGACTCTAGGTATGTGTTCACCCCCATGAGAATTCATCAAGGTGCATAATTACGACTTTGCACATTCATATATGTATTCTTTAATTAAAAGTTTACATTAAAATGATACGTGTGTGGCTCAGTCAGTTACATGTCTGCCTTCAGCTCAGGTCATGATCCGGCGTCCTGGGATGGGGACCCTGCTTCTCCCTCTCCCTCTGCCTCTGCTCATGCACTCTCTCTCTCTCAAATAAATAAATAAATCTGTTTTTATGCCAACACCATACTATTTAGATTTCTATAGCTTTGTGATTTACTTTGAAATCAAGAACATGATGGCTCTAGATGTGTTCTTCCTTCTCAAGATTGCTGTGGCTATTCTGTGGTCCTGTGCAAATTTTAAGATTGTTGGTCCTATTTCTGTGAAAGATACCATTGGAATTTTTATAGGGATTGTATTGAATCTATAGATTGCTTTGGCTAATAAGAACATTTTTATCATCATTAATTCATCCAATCCATGAGCATGCAATAGCTCTCCAATTATTTAGATCTTCTTCAATTTCCTTCATTAATGTCTTATAGCTTTCAGGGTATAGGTCTTCACCTCCTGGGTTAAACATATTTCTAGGCATTTTATTCTTTTTGATGTAATCGTAAATGGGATTGCTTTCTTGATTTCTCTGACAGTTCATTATTAGTATAAAGAAATACGATAGATTTTTGTGTATTGTTTTTGTATCCTGCAACTTTATTGAATTAATTTATTAGTTTTAACAGTTTTCGGGTGGAGTTCATAGGGTTTTCTGTACATAATATCAGGTCATCTGCAAAGACTGACAGTTTTACTTCTTCCTTACCTATTTGGATGCCTTTTTTAAATCTTTTTTTCTTTTTTGCCTAACTGCTCTGGCTAGGACTTCCGGTATTTTGTTGAATAAAAGTAACAAAAATGGGGGCACCTGGGTGGTTCAGTCAGTTAAACATCTGACTTCAGCTCAGGTCATGATCTCAGGGTCCTGGGATCAAGACCCATACCAGGCTCAGTGCTCAGAGGGGAGTCTGCTTGTCCCTCTCCCCCTCTCCCTCCCTGTGCTTGTGCTCTGTCTCTCTCTAAAAAATAAATAAAATAGTTTTTTAAGTGACAAGAATGGACAGCCTTGTCTTCTTCCTGATCTTAGAGGAAAATCTTTCAGCTTTTCACCATTGAGTATGATGTGATATACTGGAGGCTTATCATGTATGGTCTTTATTATGTTGAGGTAGCTTTCCTCTATATCCACTTCATGAGAGTTTTTATTGTAAATGGATGTTGAATTTTGTCAATGTTCTTTCTGCATCTCTTGAGATGATTATATGATTTTTATCTTTCATCTTGTTAATGTGGTGCTTCACATCAGCTGATTTGTGGATATTGAACCATTCTTGCATCCTGGGAAGAAATCCCTCTTGGCTACAGTGTATCCAAAATCCGCCCTTTGAAACAAGAACAAGTTGTCAGGTAAGTCCTGCTGGTTCTGGGGCCACTCTTGGAAAACCACTGGTAACCATCTACATTCTAATAACGGCACAGTCCCGTCCATAGAGCGACATCAGGGAGAGGCCAGGAATATTCCAGAATCTCTCCAAAATGCTCCTTTGCCCCTGCACCGCCCAGGGTGTGCAGTGTGGTTCTCGAACTCCCTGCACTAGAGGTCTCACCTACCTGCCCCACGTACCATGGGCTTGGTCTCCACTGCCAAGGGCTCCTGGCCCCCTGCCCTCACTGTGAGACCCTCTCAGGCAGTGGTGATTGTCATCAAGGAGCGACTCTTCAGCCATCTTTGTTTCCAATATTCGTACAGGCACACTACTCACAACAAGGAAATCTTCACAGAACCTCCAGGCTGTGGCTCCTCGTCCCTCACAACGCTCCAGCTCTTCCGTGACTATTTCTACCACAGATAGAATGCATACGACTGTGTATGCATTGTCTCCTATGTGAGACCGGATCCCCCCATGCTTCGGACACTGCCTGGAACACAGTAGGTGCTTAATATATGCTTTTTTTTAACCAACTGAATAGAAAAAAAAAAAGCTGAGAGCCCCCACCTTTGTCAGAATTCTCCTTCTTAGTCTGCCCTGGCCTGTCCTTGCCTCCAAAAACCCTATTATCTTCTGTCTCTCCTGGATACACCCTCCTCCTCTTCTCAAGTCCCTTTCCTTGCTCCCCTGAGGCTTAGCACCTATCCCTCCTTTTCTCTTCCATTCTTTGTCTTCCAGCTCCATGTGCCCTGGTGAAGGGCAAGAGGGCCTTTCTAATGCACGAGACAATTGTCGTCTTTATTAGCACACATAACATTACCATTCCCATGGAATTCCCAGCGTTGCTGATTAAGCATCCTCTCCAGTCCTCTTCCCAACCCCCCCAACACCACCCTATCCCTGCAGAGAAACTATCTAGCTGTGCACATCTCCCAAGTCTGAGAAGAGAACCCTCTCAGTCCCCAAATCCTCACTCCTGCCACAAGAAGGGAGGTTATCAACTCACTTTAGAACCACAGGCTTTGAAGCGGGAAGGAGGGAAGGAGCAGGAAGGAGGGATTCCCAGTGGGCAGGAAGAGAACTTTGAGGTGTGATGGATATGTTGCAGAAGAGGAAAAACAGCCTTCTGCCCTCTTAAGTTTCTGTGACTGGGCCTAATTATTAAAATGATGTGAGACACGAGAAAACAGGAAAAAAGCACACACACTTTATTTAACATTTTTACCTGTACACAAGAGTCTTCAAAAGGAAAATGAAGACCCAAAGAAACCATTAGTCCTCAACGTTTGTATCCTTTTTAAAAGAAGAGTGCTATATTGTGGGGGTGTGACGAGCCAGACAGGCATAGACCATTAAGCTGTGGCACAATGACCAGGAGACGTGGGGAAAGTACAAGAAGGTCAGGGTTACTTTGTTAGGTCGGTCTGCACAGAATCAGCTCGGTGCTGACACTCAGTTCCCAGGGCTGAGAGTGTTCTCCTCTTCCCGGTACAGGGAGGGCATCTTTCTCCCGGGAAATGTTGTGACCTGCTTTTAGGTAGAAAAGGGAGGTCAGAGAGCCCTTCCTGCATTTACTCTTTCTCAAGTGCCTCCAGCTCGAAATAATCAATCAGCAAAAGCCGTGTATCTTGAAGTAACATGGCCCGTACCCCCTTCAATGTTCAGGATCTTAACTGCGGTGATGGTCTGCAGTTGGATACATATGTCAAACTGATGACATTTTGTATTTACATAACATTTATTTAACCTGACAAAATGAACAGGTTACGTATGTGCAGTTTACTGTCACTCAATTATACCTCAATTAAAACTACCAAAGAAGGAGAAGGAAGAGAAGAGGGTGGGGAGGAAGAAGGAAAAATAGAGAAATTCGTAAATTTTCCAGATACTGAATCAGTATGTCAAGAAAAATCGGTTGTATTTATGTACATGTGTGGGCTCTAAAAAAAATACATCAAATTCAGAAACAAAGAGTAGGGCTAAGGCTGGGAAGAAATAAGGAGAAGTTGATAAAAGGATACAAACTTTCAGCTATAAGTTGAGTAAGATGTGAAGATCAAATGTATGACTTGGTGACAATAGCAGATAGCTCTGTATTGCATAATTGAAATTTGCTGAGTAGACGTTCTCACATTTTAAGAAAAAAGATATGTGATCATTAACTAGATGGGGAGATCCGTACACAAGGTTTACATATATCAAATCATCCTGATGTACACTTTAAATAGTTTGCGATTTTACTTGTTAAATACCCTCTTGAGAAACTGACGAGGGAAAAAGAGAAGGAAATCCAAGAGGGAAGTGACTTGCCCAAGGTCTATCTGAGAACTCTAACCCACTAAGGTCTCGATCTCAAATCTGTCTTCTTGGCCAGAACGCACACTATGGTTTTCAAGCCAAGTGAAAATGTTCAAGAAGCTTCTATTTTTAGTATATAATTGGCCACAGGAAGGCTGGACTTGGTCTGCAGAGACTTAGGGAGACTTGACCCTCATCTTGACCAGGCTTCATTGTCACAACAGACTTGCCAAAGAGGCAGGTGTGATGGGAGTGGGGGTCTTTTGCTCCCATCTTGGTCTCTTGCCTTGGTGAGTGGTGGCTAAGAGTGGGATCCTGGGGTGCAGGAGAAGCAAGGCAGCACCCCTGCCCCCAGGAGCTCGGTCCAGCACAGTGTAGAGACCCCTACCCAGATCAGTACAATGGAGCAGCAAGACAAGAAGAGTATGCTCAAGCCAGCCTGCACCAGACTTCCTGAAGGAGGTGATGTCCCTGAATGGCTTTGCCTCCCCTTGGAGGCCCCCACTTCTGCTGCCCCACTACCCTGATGCCCCTCTCCCTGGCCCAAGTGTTCCCCAAACTCAACCCCTTTCTTTTCTTCTCCTCAACACAGCTGACACAGACACCTTTTCAGGAGGAACTTAGCTGGAAGTGGAAAAGTATAAATAAAGAAAACTACCAGCTGTATGGCGGCCACGGGCCAAATTTCCGCTCCTGCCATGACTGGCAACTCCAACCCACGGACCTGCCTGTCTCCCAGAACCCAACTCATTTGTAGCCATCGCACTCCCTCCATCTTGATGCCCATCTCTTCCTGGAAATTCACACCAAGAAGTCATGCTCTGGGCAAGGGGTGGGTAAGAAATGGGCTTAGCACACCTCGCTCCTGTCCACACAGGCTCAGAATCCCTGATCTCTCTACCCCAGTCTCAAGAGCAGCTCAGGGTTCTTCTCCTACAGAGGGATCCCCAGAAAACTTTGCACCCAGGAGGGCAAGGAGAAGGGCTTCAGAAGAGAAGAGAACATGCAGGACATAGCATCTGGAGGGGGTACCATGAGGGGAGACTAAGAAGTCAGCAGGACTAGCCTCTACTTCTCTAAACCCTTTAACCATCCCCCACACACCCATGATCCCTTCAATCCCCACTGTGATTTTTAAATTAATGAGGTAGGAATAGTCTCAAAGGGGTGAGATAACATGCCTAAAGAGAGGAAATAAGTAGGTATGGAGCAAGATCCACTGAGTCTGCAATAGACAGAACAATGTCCCCCAGGAGTCTATCTCCTATTCCCAGAGCCCTGCATGTGCTCCTTTCCATGGCAAAAGGGACTTTGCAAATGTGGTTAAGGATCTTGAGATGGAGAGACTATCCTGGATTATCGCGGATAGGGGTGCGATGGGATCACAAGGGTCCTTATCAGTAGAAGAGGGGGACATGAGAATCAGACTCAGAGTGACACAGCACAAGGAAGACTTCCTTGGTCGTCCCTGGCTTCAGAGATGGGGAGAAGGGGCCGCGAAGCCGAGGAAATGTGGAGGCCTTCAGAAGCAAGGGGTCATATTCTCTCCTGAGCCTCCAGAAAGGAATGCAATCCTACCGACACCTGAATTTTAGCCCCGAGAGATCCAAGTTGGACATCTGCCCCTGAGAACAGTGAGATCATCGATGTGTGTTGTTTTAAGGCACTAAATTTGAAAGGGACCTAGCAGAGGGCAAGGAGTCGCCCTACAGCGTCTCCTGTGGTTGTCTCAGCAAATCCCGAGAGCAGATGCCGTCCCCGCTTTGTGGTTGAGAGCACGGAGGTGCACATTGCCGCATGACCTGCTCCAGGCCACCCAGCAATGGTCTTAGGCTTGGGATCCTCAGCAGCAGAGCCTGAGGCAGGCATTCCCGGTTCTGGACTCCTTAAGGGAGCACTCTTCAGCCAAAACCCACAAAGGAAGCCACGGAGTGAAGAGCATGAGGAAGGATGGGGTCTTGGGATAAGTCAACACTGGGCCGGATGCATGGGTCACTCCAGAGTGTAAATCAGTCAAGAAAATTATCCCTGCTCCTGGCAAGGGGCTTGGCCCTTCTGTCCCCGGCTCAGCGGGTCATTGGTGGGCTGGTGGCTGCCCTGAGGAACAGCTGGAGGGAACCCTCCCAGGGCAGTTCTTTGCAGAAGGGGCAGCTGTGAGCGCTCAGCAGCCCACACTCACGCTGCCAGGGTCGGGCAGGTCACAACAGCGTCCCCACCAGTGTAGCCCCAGCCCCCTCACTGACGGGGTATGTGAGAGCCTGGGCTATGTGTGGGCCAGCCAGACAGTAACGTGTACAACGGCCCAGAGAAAAAGTAGCTGGAGCTGGGGATAGGTGGCCAGGCCCGTGAGGAACCCCATAGTGCCCAGGCCCCTGCATCCAAAGCAGCCCCCCTCAAACCAGCAGGAGCTGCTCCCCAAAGCTGCTCCCTAGCCCCCCACCCCCCAGCAGGAGCTGCTCCCCAAAGCTGCTCCCTAGCCCCCCACTCCCCGGAAGGAGCTGCTCTCCAAAGCTGCAAGGTCAGCCCTCTAACAGTGGAATCTCATGGCCCCTTCTCAGCCCCGGACCAGAGCCTCGAAGGGTTCCTGAGTCTCTGAGGAAATTGGATGGTAATGGTGTTCACAGCTTCCTCCTCTCCTTCCCCTTGCCCTCCCTTCTTTCTTTCTGAGCCTGCGCCTGAAGCTATTAATATCCAACTTGAACTAAACAGCGACTATATTTCAACTTTCCCATTTTATTTGCCACGAGCAGGTTGTTTCTCCAGGGTGGCGAGGGGAGCCAGGATCCTGCTTCTTCCCAGCACATGCTCCGATGGTTGATCCTACAGAACCTACCGGCCCATACCAGGTCCAGGAAAAAAAGGAGAGTTTCATTCTCTGCATGTTTTACGTGGAACTTTGAACACATGTCACAGCCACCTAATGGAGCAGAAATGTGCTCCCAGCAGGGCCGGCGCCAGGCCACGGGGAGCTCTGGCAGGGGCTCGGCACATGGGCCACTCGCCCCTGTCTGGACAGGGCAAAGGAGGGAGGGCGGCAGGCAAGCAGCTGGCAGCCTGCCCAGAGGAGGCAGGAGGTGGCACCTGTAATTCTCAGCGGGGTCTGCTGTCTCCGATGTCTTATCAGCCCCTTGATGCTGGAAGGAGTGCTGTAGGGCATCCCAGTTCACGGATGGTGGAACCCATGCCCAGACTGGCCTCGTGCCTTGCCTGTGGACACGGGACAGGTCAGGGATGGAATTCCGGTGGCCCATCTTACGGCCCACCCCCCACCCTGGGGCTCCAGTCTGTGACGCCAGGATGGGAATAAGATACGGCTCTCCCAGGCCAAGCCACTGCTCCTTGAGCTTTCCTCCTTTCCCAGTCAGTAGCTGAGCAATGTGTGTGCTTCCCACCAGGCCTCTTGACCCCAGAACCCTGTCCCCTCTTCCCCATACCAGGGCAGGTGGAACCCAGGGCTGACTTTAACCCCCAGAGCCAAATGTCACACAGTCCCTCTCCCAGCCCAGGCACACGGCCCCACCAGGCCCCCCAGACGGTAGTGTTGGGGACTGCTTTGTCCCAGAGGCAAGATGACATCACTCCAAGGGAAGCTCATCAGTGAGCTTTGGGGCAAAGAAACCCTAGAAGATGAATGGTCCAGGGAGCTCCTGGGCTTGGCCATGGGCTGCAGAGCCGTCTGTCGGGGAAAGAGACAAGCATGGGGTTGGCCTGCCTGGGAGGAGAGCTGTCCACTTACTAGAAGTGGCTGCTTGTGTCGAACTGCATACTACGCACTGGGCAAGGAGCTTCACGGGAACCCCCTCGAGCACCCTGCGTACTGGCCCCGTGACATCGAGGCGCCCAGCCCCATTTCACACACTAGGGCTATAGTCCTCACATGAAAAGGCCCTTACCATCTCCTCGTGTTCTCTTAACCCCAGGAGACCATCAGAGCAGAGAGGATGAACCTCCTTTTACTGCAGAGGAAGAGAAGCTCAGAGAGGCTAGAGCCCTCGCCCATAGTCTCCTAGCACCGAAGAGGGCCCGCCTCTGCAGGACCGGTCCCTGAGGTCCCACTCGTTCCCTGAGCTGTTTCCACTCCGGCTTCTACAGCAGGTGGCAGGGGCAAGGGGAGGGGGCTTCTGGGCCCAGGATGGACCTTCCACATCGGACATTGAACAGCAGAGCTGGAGGTCGCTCCCCACACACCCAGTCCGCAGACGACAGCCACGGACAAAACCCCCATGACAGCCCTGCTCAGGACCTTGCCCTCCAGGGTCTGCAATGGGGACACCTGCGTCCCTTCAGTGGATGTTGATTAAGTACTTATTCTTTAGCAGATATTGTCACCTCTCCCCCCCGCCCCGTCACCCAGTCTGGTGCACTTTATACCCCCCCAATATAATCCCTTTGCTTCACATGCTCCCAGAAACGCCTGCATGTGTACACATGCATGCGCACACACACACACACCCGCACACACACACACACACACTTCTCTGACCAGCCACCCCTAAACTAGGTCAGGCCCTCAAGCCAAAGTGAGGACGAACAGGACAGATGGAGGAATGCGGTGGCTCAGCAGACCAAGTCTTAGAAGAGGATGTGAGCAGAGATGGAGAGGGGACGGGGCAAGTGTGACACCTGGGAAGGGAGGGCAGTCTCAGGGAAGCAGCAGGCATCACTGCAGGGAGCCCCGCTGTGACTCTGACATGGGAAAGGCAGCTTAGGTGCAATGCAAGGAGGTGGGTGGGTTGGGAGTCAGCCCCTTAACAACGTGGGACCCTGGAGCTGGTCTACAGGCCTGCTCTGGGCCTCCATTTCACCATCTGCAAAGCGGGGATGCTGGTACATGGTGGGGATGACATGAGCTGGAGTGTGGGGCGTGGAAGGACTGCCGAGGCGCAAGTCCCCTGCAAGTGGTTATGTCTACCCCCACCCCCACACTCTGCCGCTCCTTCCGCATCCCCAGGCTCAGCAGCAAGGCTCAGCTTCGTGCCTGGGGGAAGACACCCGGAAAGGCCTCCTTGACTGGAGGCATCTTCCCAGCTGGCTTACCCCAAGGCCTTTAAAGCAATAAGATGCCACCTCCAGGACACTCTGGTTGACATACGTGGCAATATGTGGGAGGGCTCTGCCATCTTCTCTTCAGCAGAGATGGGCCACTAGGGCTGGTGACTTAGAGGACTGGCTTTGACTTTAGAGGTGACAAGGGATGTGGTCTGGAAGAAGAGTGAAGAGCCCTCCAGGGCTGGATGAGGTCTGCAGGGGAGGGGCTGAGGGGGACATGGTCCTGGGTGCGGGAGACTGACGTTGGGTGGAGTGCTGGGCAGCAATTCCACAGGTTTAAAATGAAATATAGATCAATTAGGAGGCACTGGCTCTGACTCAAATGGAGATGGAGGAGAGGGGGTAAGATCCTTTTCACCCAACCCCCATTGCCCCTCCTTCATGGCCCCTGCAGGGCATCTCCACAGGCCTGGGGTTCCCCTAGGAACCCAGTTTGCAAACCACCAATCTTAATTTGAAGTGCAGTGGCCCTGGAGTCAATTCAGGGAATCTCGTCTGTAAGGTCTCTCCTAGCTGTGATGTTCTAGGTGCTTTGGGGAGAGGAATAGAGGGGGGTGTCCAGGGATGGTATTGTTGACCATAACCCCATCCTGGTTCAGCCAGGCTTTGGGGTCACATTTCCTTTACCCCCCGCCCCCCAAGCCCTGACCTTGAGCACACACTTCTGTGGACAGCTGGGATAGATGTGCAAGAACTGGAGACAGAGGACAGAAGATGAAGTGTGGGGTCCTATCCCTGACCCCCTAACTTCTCAGAAATCCCACCCGCATGCACTCAGCGCTACTTCCCCGCCAGGAGACGGTGGGGTTTGGGGGACTGATACCACGAGGTGCGGAGTCAGCAGCCTCGGCTTGAGCCCCGTCCTGCCCCTTCCTGGCTGAGCCTTCCTGGGCCATGAGGAAGCTTGATGGCTTTCTCTCCTCTCAGAAACCTCGTGGGGCCAGCAGGGCAGAGATGACGGTCCTCCTTGTACAGGGCAGTGGGGCTCAGTGACATGAAGTGACTAACCTAAGGTCACGCAGCTAAACCCTGGCAGAGCTCTAACTAGGACCAAGTCTGATCCCCCACGTGCCTCCCGAGGGGCTCAGATGCAGGACCTGCGAGGCTCTCGGCACTGGGGGTTGGGGGGAGAAGCCCACACCTCCTCTCTGGAGGGCAGTGGGGTACACAGGCCCTCGCCGGGCCATAAAGCCTGGCTCCAAAGAGGCAGTGGAGCAGGGCACAGGGGCCGGAGGGACAGGGAAGACCTCCACTCGTCGCTGGCGCCCACCCTATGCTGCTCACTCAGCAGGGCGAGGCCGGGCACCCAGGAAGTGAGGGCACCCAACCACGGCAGCAGATGAGCTCACTCAGGGTGAGGCCAGGAGCAAGCGTGGGGCTCCCAGAGTGGGGCTCCTTGGAGTGGAGGGAAAGAGACCCAGGGCCCCAGACCACCTAAGCTCACATTCCAGGGCAGCATGGAAGGAAAGGCGGCTTCAGAGTCTCCGTGACCCCAGAACCAGGACTGAGCACGAGGCGTGAAAGCAGAAGGGGTCAGGATGAGAATAAGCTGGAGTATCACAGAGGTGGGGGAAGGCGGCGGAAGGCCTGCAAAGCAAGAGGAGATGATGCGGTCCCTCCTCTGAGCCTGCACCTTGTTCCGAGTCCCTTCCCCTAGTCGGATGCCCGGGAGGCCCCAGCCTCCAGCCCCCCACCTGCAGCCAGCCTGGCTCCTCTGTGGCTCTTCTGTGCCGTCTCCCCTGCCCGACCCTCAGCCTCTCCCACTGATTCAATTATTCATCGAGTGAGTTCTCAGCGTTGAAGTTAATCTCTCCCATTTCTTAGCCACCTCCAGCTCCCCCCTACGAAGTCTGGGGTGGGGAAAGTGCTGGCGGTTCCATGCACTGTTGATTAGTGTATTGATCCTGGCTGCAGCGCACAGCTGCTGCCCAGCATCCATCAATCCCGGGTGGGGTGGGTGGCAGAGCAGCCTGGGGCCACACCCCGGCGTGCCCAGCTGGCCCCGGGTATGCTGGGGCTGCGTTATTGCTACTCGAGATCCCTACTACCTGGCTCGTCTGCCAGCCCCCTGGTCCCCAGCACTCTCTCACTTTTGCTCCATGGCCCTTTGATTCATGGGGGCTTTCCTCTGGTCGTTCTGGCAGGTGGTGGTCCCTGTCCTTTACCACGCACCTCCAACATGCTCTGCTCCGAGTTCTTCCTTCTCCTGGCACTCCAGGGAGGTTCGTGCCACTTCCCCAGGTACAGAAAGTGAGGCTCATGGAGGTGAGGCGAGGTCAGGCTGCTCGAGCAGAGGAGGGGCCAGAGCTGAAAGTCCCTTGTCCGCCAGGCCACACCGCTCACCTGGCAAAGGAGCAGCGACGCTGCGTGCAGGGGACACATTCTCTCACTAGCACTCGTATTTACCTTGTGATGTAGAGGTTCATTATCCTCATTTTACAGATGATGACACTTAAGTAACTTGTCTTCCTGATACGCAATGAGGAAGGGGCAGAACCGGATCCAGACCCTTGTCTGGGAAACTCTGGCCCCACGCTCCTTCTGTTTGGAAGGCAAATCCCAGTTGAAGAGTGGTTTTACCCATATTCTCTCATTTTCTCTTCACACTCACACTGCAAGTGAATTGGTGCTCTTATCCCCATTTTTTAATCAGGGGACAAGCGAGGAAACTGAGATATGGTGTGGGGAAGGGGCTGGGGACGGCAGAGCCAGGAGTCCGGGCTTGGTCTGTGGACCCCTGACATGCTTATGCCCATGTGGCCTCTCCTGGGCTGGGCTGCCACTGAAATCCAACTCCGTGCTTTACAAGGAAGCCTTCTTGGACCTTCCGAAGGGGGCAGCCCCTCTCTGGAGACAAATCAAGGGGACCCCAGGGTACCTCTCTTTCCACAGGCCTAGTCCCTCTCCAGAGAAGACCGAATGTGCTCCGTTCTACTTCAAGCGCCCTCTCTCCCGTAGGCCTCCTCTCTCACCTGCAACCCATGCTCAGGTGTGCTGTGACCAGGGAGCCCGAGCGCACCTGACCCCCATCACCCACCCCCAGGTCCAAGGGCCGGCTTCTGATCTCACCACCACTCAGCTCAGGGGCGTGGGCAAGGCCCTTCTACTCCCGGATTCTTCCTGTGCGGCCCCGCTCAGATTCTGAGCCCTGGGGTGAGGCTGGGTCACCTGCATTTTTTAAAGCACGCAGGTTTTCATTCAACAAATATTGATTGGACATCTACTATGGGAAGTCCAGCAAGGACACCAGAGCCTCCTCACTCCGGGCAGTCCCAGGGGGGTGCTGAAGCCCTGCTCTCTATACCCACAAAGCATCACCCGCTGGTCCAACGGGAGCTGGAACAAGGGTGAGTGTGGCGTGGAAAGAGCTCGCCGTGTGGGGAGCAGCACAGTGTCACCCTCGTCTGAGGGCTGTGCTGGCGAATAGCCACCAGGCCGGGTGGCCTCTGGGGTCCCTGCCACTCAGCGAGAGCCAAAGCTCCCTCCGCATCCAGACCACCCCGTCCGCACAGGGGTGTGGCCCAGCAGGCCTGAGGCTGGCAAACTCCTGAGTCCCAGGCCCCCACCTTGAGCTCTATTGCGGAAGGCAGGAAGGAAAGCCAGTGGGGGCCATCCCAGCACCAGCCCTGAGTGAGCGCTGGTGGCGGTGCTGGGGCTGGAAAGCAGCTGTGATTGCAAATTGATCTGTTGTGCACTGAGCCTGGTTATCGAGAAGACAGAAAGCGAGTCGTCGATACTGCATCACCCACTGGGTTCCGGAGCCTCTCCCTTGGGCTACCTGGGAGAGGGGGGAGGTGCTCCTGCATTACCTGGGGTCTTTGCAGGGCCCTAGGGCGGGAGGGACCCCAGTCTCGGCTCAGCCTCTGCTTCTGGGTGGCCCTGGGCTCATCTTGCTCTTCCTCCAGCACCAGCTTGCAGCTCAACAAGGAACAGCAGAGCTAGAACAGCAGATAATGTAGAACTGTATTTCTGTCCAGTCTATAATTCTGTAGTCTGACGCGGGTTTGGAGCAGAGGACATACCCTTTGCCTTCGTCCAGCTGGCTAGCTGGCTCGTGGGCCCAGGTTTGCGCTTCTGCGACGCTGTGGGCGCGGGAGGCTGGCAGGGCGCTGACACCCAGGTCCTGGGAAGGGAAACTCAGCCTGGGTTGCTCCTTTGGAAGCTTAGCTGACAGGTAGTTCTGTGACAAGTCGGGTCCCGCCAGGTCCTCAGTGAGCCCAGCCCGGCACGATGTCAGGGGCTGGGGCGGCAGTGGCAGAAGGGGGCCCCATGGACGCCAGTGCCCAGCCGACACTGGGCCATAGACCTTCACTCTGTGCCCAGGCTTCCCTTTCCCCTTGGGGTCTCCGGCTGACCCATACTCAGGCTTCAGGCCAGGCCTGCTTCCTGTCCCTGGCCCAGCCTGGCCCTGGGACCCTCCCCACAGGTCCCTGTGGTTCAGTCACAGGAAGACCGGATGGCACAGGCCTAGCCCAAGGAAACCCGCATCCCCCACTGGAGCGGCAGTCACGAGCTTCAGACCCAGGCTTGAATTTGAACCCCGAGCTGTTCCTGAGTGCATGATCTGAGAAAACTGCTTTACCCCCCTAATGCTGGGTTCTTCATCCAAGCAATGGGAGGACAAATCCCTGCTCATAAAGGTACAGTGAGAGTTAAACCCCAAGACAGCCCTGAGCACACGGTACACACTCAATTTCTGATGCCCATTGCTGTTCATCGTGCAGCCCAGGCACCCCTAAGCCCTGCAGTCCAGGAAGGCTTCCCAGACATCCCAGCTCCTGCTGATCCCTGCAAGTCGTCCCGTGCACCTGGGAGCAGGCACTTCCCTGTTCACAGAGGACCTTCTTCTTCTGATCACCTGCCCGAGGGCCCTCCTCTTCTCTGGCTGACTCATAACAGCAGCATCCTTCTGCTTTGGGGAAAGATGCTACCTGTCCTCGCCAGCAGCACTATCCTACCAGACCCCCACTGGTGACCCCAGCATTCAGTCAGGGGCTACCCCATACCGCACTCAGTAGAGACTGCCACATACAACAATGGGGGTTGGTATTTTTAAATAAAAGCCCAGCCACCGCTGTCACCCCGCGGCCGTCTAGTGAGGATCCAGCATTCATGCAGCCTGGGGTTCGGCCATGAGGGAGAAGCACTGATGTGAGTTAGTCCCGCTCTGGGGGCTTCTGGCTACACAGACAGAGCCAGGTAAGAACTGCTGGGGTACATTTGAGGCAGCACAAGATCCAGAACCCTGGGTGAGAGAACGCTTCCTGGAGGAGGTGATGTTCAAGCTAAGTCTCAAAGGATGAGAAAGAGTTTTCCGGACAGCTGCAGGAGGGAAGGGCATTCCAGAATGAGGCCACAGCCTATGCAGAGACTCCTGTGGCCCCATCCTAGGGATTCACCGCGGGCTGCATCATTGATCTCAGCCAACAGCTCTTGAATATCTACTAGGCACCAGGTCTGGGGCAGAGGCTGAGAGGCTGGAGGCAGGGATGATGGGCACCGGAGAAACAAGAGGGGTCATTTCAGGTCCCTGTGCCCTGGGGGGAATGAGACAGGTGTCTAGCAGGCCCCAATACCCAACAGACAGAAATGGGTATGCAGATGCAGAACGAAATGGAAGGGGGAGGATGGCTCTGACGGGGTGCAGTGGGAGGGTGGGGACTTGGGAACGCTCCTAGGACAAGGTGTGGTTCACCTGGGTCTTAGAGGAAGCAGGGACTGTGACAGGTCCTGGGACAGTGGGACCGCCGAGAAGTACAGAAAGCACATACCTGATGCAGAACATGCATACCTGAATTCAAGTGTTTGATGAAGCTGGATAAACCAACATCAGTTTCCATGGGATAGCGATGGCCAAATTGGGATGGACTGAATAAAGAGACATTTTATAAATGTGTTGGCAGGGTATAGGGGGGAACAGAGGCACTACCACCTCAAGGTCCAAAGGGAGAGAGTGGTTTCTGGAATGATATGAGGAGCACAGACCTTTAGTCAAGGGACATGGCCAGCCCAAGGCCACCACCACCCACACCCCCAGGAGGGAGACAGGACCTGACTTCTCCCCAGTTAGTCTCACTGATGCCCTGCAGGAGCTCCCCACTGCCAGAACCAGGGAAGTCCAGAGGCCTAGGGTCAGCCTCCCTGGAGCAGCGAACAGTGACAGAGGGTGGAGAGCAAGCCAGGGGCAGAGCACATGAAAGCTCTCTGGCTCCTGTTCCATCCTTGACTCTGAGAATGTTCCCCCACAAAGTAGGGTGTGATCACAACAGTCCTAAGAACCTTCCAGAATTCTCAAAAGGACCAAGTGAGATAACAGTGTCAAGAGGTTGTGTACCCAAATCATTGCTGCTTCTCATGGCACGCCTGCTGGGCATCACCCTTCAGTACTGATCCTTTCAGGACTCATAAGGAGATCATTTCACAGATGAGGAGACTCAGGTTCAGAAAGGTTATGTCACTTCTCTCTATTGGTCAACTCCTTACTCCACAAGAGACAGAAACCCAAGTCAAAGAAGCTTCAGCAAGAAAGAAAAAAAAGCAACTGGTTGGTGGAAGTGAACTGTCCGGGAACAGAATCAGTTTCAGTTTCAGGTGTGGCTGTATCCAGGCGCTCAATCAAGATTATTAAATATCTGTTTTTTCTGTCACTCTGCTGTCTTATCTGGGCTTTATTCTCCAAAAAAATCTCGCCAAGTACAGACAAAGAAGCTTTGGGTACACTTCTACCTGCTTAGCCATGCCAGGGGAAAGAGGACCCCTTCCAGAATTTCCAACAAACGTCTTAAGGCTGACTTCCCATCTCCAGACCCATCCCTATGGCCAGAGTCATAGGAGCTCTCAAGCCAACAAAAGGCTGGTCAAGAAAATCCTGGGAACAGGAAAAATCGACCACACAAAGCAAAGAAGATGGCAAGGCCACCAGAAGCAGGGAGATAGGACAGTCCACCCAGGGACCAATCTGTCCAACTTCCAAGCTCTTTTTGGTTGGGTTTTGTATTGTTGTTAGTTTGTGTGTATTGTTGGGGTTTTTAATACTGTAGGCTACACCAGGGAGCTAATGAGAAGTCACACACAGCATGGGGGGTGGGGGCATACCTAGAAAGGCAGGGACCGCTGTGAAGGGTCTGGAGTCCTCAGCCAAGGAGTCTGAGTTCAGCGCAGGTCCCAACATTTGGGCTCTTCCAGGATCCTGGCACTTCACTGCAGGCTGGTGGCCATAGGATCAGCTCAGAGCCCCCGGAGAATTTGAGGGTTGACCTCTGCAGACACATATGGCCTCATGAGTCCTGGGCGGCAGCCCGCAGTCCCAGGGGACAAAGCCCTGAGAAGCTAAGGCTGGTGTGTGTGCCTGTTGCCCGCTTCCCCTCATTTGCTCACTCCCTTTTAAGGGCCTTCGCACTGATACACATCAAGCACCGATGTCACTATGACCTCTTTTCTTTCCCACTTAAAGGCCTCCCTCCCCTCCCCATGAAGGCACGGAGCTGTAGGTGAGCTATGTGTGTGTGTGTGTGTGTGTGTGTGTGTGTGTGTGTGTGTGTGTATCCGTGCGTGAGTATTCACACACCTGTGTGTGCACAATGGCCTGTGGCAAAGGAGGCCTTCCTCTCTAGGGTGGGGACACCCATCTGGGGACAGCAGGGGAGAGGGCATGTGAGGCTCCTCGGCCTGGCCTTTCTCCAGCCCAGCCTCCTCTGTCTGCATTTACGAGGACATACAAAGAGAAGACAGGGAGTGGGGTTTCGGGCAAAAGCACTTCAAGTTCAGCAAAGAGATTAGACAAGGAGTGAGAAAGCAGGGTGGGTGGGATCACTGAGGAACAGAGAAGGAGGGAGAGGCAGGGGTGGAGGCGAAAACACGCGCTGCTCCGGTGGACAGAACAGGGGCCCGATGAGACCCGGCAGCTGGCCACAGGAAGAAGCACCAGAAACGGTCGGGCCTGGGACCCAGGAGAAGCAGCACATGAGGTGGTGGGCAATGAGAATGTCTTGGCCTGGATCGGGAGACAGATGGCCCCCAGCCCACACTCCTCCTTTCCCCCAGAGGGCCAAGTTCCTGTACACAAAGTCTAAATGGACATGACAGGGCCCCTGCCCCTCTGGGCTTCCTGTCTCGTTCCCAGCTGGTGTACTTACAGCCGTGCCAGCCTCCACAGCACTTCCCTCCAAAGGGCTCAGCATGCCGGGCTCATCTTGGGGTCCTTCCAGCCCACCCCACATCCCAGCCATAGCCATCACCAGAAACTGCCAGCATCAGAAGGAGGAGTGTTCTGCAGCCTGCCCGGTCCCCCTTCACCCAGGGCCCAGAGCAAGGAGCCCCTCACCCTCAGGTGTATGAAAGGGGCGGGCTTCGGGTGTGAATGCACCTGCTGTAGGGAGTCTTCCTTCCCATCTGATGACCTTGGAGAAGGAGCTGGACCAACATGGAGGCCTGACTGGGGTTTCTGGAGACTGCTCATCGCAGTGGGTGCTTCCCAGTTACCACTGGTGGTCCCCACATCATAGTTAGCCACTATTCCAGAGATGCCTTGTCTGATGGGGCACAGGAGGCTCACATGAATGGGGGCCCCGCAATTCTCTCTCTCTTGCCTGCACCTGCAAACCTCTGGGCCAGTCCATCAGCCCTGCCCCTAGGACCACAGTGTGCTGGGTGATGGGTGGCAGGGCGACAGTCATGATTACATGCCAAGGAAGTCCCCAGACCAGAAGCCAGAAAAAAACAGAAGGACAGACATCTCCCCCCACACTGTACCCCCAACGAGGAAGGAGGTGTACCTCCAGCCCCACTCCGTTCTGTGACTCACCGTGCAGGATGGGATGCAATCCCCACTCCATCTCCATCTCTGCCTTTCTAGAAACTGATGCTTCATGAATTTTGCATCATGTTCAGAGGCCGGAGGTGTGTAGCAGACACGGCAAGACCGCTTTCATGTTGCGCTGAGGGGTGTGTGCATGTGTGTGTGTGTGCGCGCACGTGTGTGTACGCACACCAAGTTGTGCACGCTCCTGCACACACTGACCCCAGCACCTTCCCTCTCGTGCACAGATACAGCCCGTGCACACTTCCAGAGCTCAGTCAGAATCTCAAAAGCCCTTTCACAAAGTCACACGCACAGCCTCATGCATTACCTGGCACACAGGTGCACGCCAGCGCCGCAGTCCCACTCAGACCCAGAGCGCACACTCAGGCTCCTCGGCTGAGCCTCCTCTTCTCATTCAGGGCAAATCCACACGGAGCCAACACAGTCACACCCACATTCCGGCACCCTCCCCACCCCGAACACTGCCGACATTCCCAGCCCCGTGACTCACACCACTCCACATTTGGGACGCACGCGGGAAGGCTCGCTCTGCCTTTTCCCTCTATTCATTTAGAAACCCTGAAAAACTACGTGTGTGTTTTCCCGCCTCCAAAGCGTTCACGTAGGTTACCTTCTTCCTCAGCAGAGCTCCAAGAAGTGGCATCATTATTGTTGTTGCTACCGTTTGCTAGGAGATTGCGAGGAGCTGAGTTTGAGATCACACGGGTTGTGTGTGGTCCAGATGGGCCTGGATCCCAGCCTGTCTGATTCCAAGTTTCAACTTCTCTCCCTAGACTTGTTACTAGCTTACTGGACAACTCTGAGCAAACTATGAAAAGGTGCCCCCTCCGGGCAGACGTAGCCTGGGGCAGGATGCCTGATCTGGCAACCAAGCTTGGGTTCAAGGTCAGACCTCACTCACGGCCTGGCTGGGTGCCTGTGAGTGCTGATGGGCACCCGGACGGCCACCCTGCATGGTCCTGCTCTGCCCCCCACCTCCCGGAGCGTCCCTCCTCTTCACAGCCCTCTCTTTCCCCTGCACCAAGGCAAGGCAGGGCCCCCTCCCCGACTCTGACCCAAACCACTGGTCCTGGCCCCAGGATGCTGAGGGAGCCTCTCTTGCTGGGCCCCAAGGCAGTTCCCGCCGTCTGCCCCAGTACTCCCCCCCGCCCTTCCCCACCCCCCACACCGGCCTGACTCCCCACCCCCTTCCCACACAGCCCCCCTGTCAGCGCACAGAGGCTGCCTCACCCCTTCCAAGCCCCCCTTAACTTCAACTCCCTCCCTCTTTCTGGGAGCTTTCTGGGGCTCTGCATGCTGTTTGGTAAATAAATGGAGGGCAGCGGGAATAATACACCTGTCCAACAGCAGCCAGCTTCCAATTTCCGCTGTCAGCCCTGCGCGGCCGCGCCACGCGGAGCCTACTGACACGCTGCCACAAGCAATACATTTCCCCAGGTGCCCACAGGCAGGGGGGCAGGCCATTACCAGGGGACTCCCCACCAGCCAGTGCACGCTGCAGGGCAGACCTGAAGAAGAACTTCCCCGCGAGAGACCTGATGGGAGAGGAGCAGAGATAAGGCTGGGCGGGGTGGGAGGGCAGGGGAGGCAGGAGCGGGAGAGGCCTGAGGATGACCCCTGGGCCCCTCTCCACAGGCGGGGGTCAGGAAGGGCTGGCGTACTCCATCACTATGGGAGTATCTCCCCAGTGCTCATCCTTCCTGTTAACAGGCAGGCTGAGGTCCCAGGACCTGGGGGATAGACAGGATCCTGGGGTGAGGGGAGGAAGAGGTCCTTGATTCCAGCCCCCCGCCACCCCTAGTTGAGCTGCCACTGCAGGTGCTGAGATTTTAGGCAATCTTCCTTCCAGAAAAAGCATTTCGGCCACCACAAGCACTTTAGTTAGGGAGTCCTTTCTCCGGTCTTACCTTGCTCCTGTCGCCTCAAACCACCTCCCTTGCTCTGACCTTAAGGAACTGGTCAGCGAAGCCTTCACCTTGCAGGGCTTCCAAGCCAGGCGTCTCCTTCAGTGCATGCTCCCTCTCACCGGGCCAATTCAGGTAGAAGATGTCCTGGAAATTGGACTTGGGGGCTGGAGCTTGGATTGGGGAGCCGACATGCCCCAGGCAGGCAACATCTTGAAGATGGCTCATCCTTTTGGGTCTAGAGCCCTAAAAGTTGAAGTCTGGATGCTCAGGGCTGATGAGTGCTGTAGTATCCCAGATCAAACATCGGCTTCTTCTCCTGGAGCACTCTGTTGTTAATCCAAGGATGACAAAACCTTCCCTGAGCTGCAGAGCCTGACCCCCCCCCCAACACACACAAAGGGCAAGCCACTGAGCCATGTCCCAGCCTCAAAACGCTGCTGCCCTCTCCCTACGGCCCCTCCCGTGCCCACTGCAAATGAGGCCAAGCACTGGGTGCGAGTGTACCCCAGGGAAGTTCTCCCCCAGAATCGCAGGACTTCAGCCTAGACCACCAGATGAAAGGGCTTGGAAAGCCTCTAAACTAAGGAAGAAACTGAGGTCAATGAGAGTACAGGACCTGCTGAGCAAGTGAAGGGATCTCAGGCAGAGCACTGACTGTTTCTGAGCCTCACTTCCCTCATCTATTAAATAGGAACAAGTGTGTATGTCCTAAGGCCAACAGAAGGTACACTCCATGGGGACAAGGGTTTTTCTTTGCCGCTCCTGTGGTACCCCAGTGCCAAGAATGAGAGTAGGTATTTTTTTAATCGAAATATACATGACATATAAACTGTATAGATTTACATTTTATGGCATGTTAATTTGATACATCTATATATTGTAACATGATTGTCATTGTAGTGATAATTAGCATGCCCGTCATGTTATATGTTTATCATTCTAGAGTAGGTATTTCTGATAGCAAAGGTATCTTTGAAGTGAAGGAATAGAAGTACTTAGTAGGTGCTCATTACTTGCTAGCCCTGTTATTCAAGATCACAGCCAAGTTTGCAGGAGACCCAAGACTCCTGACTCCGGGCGCCAGGCACTTTCCCCTCCTTCTCTGCCCATCTGCATGGCTTTTCTCCTCCCGCCCACCCCTCAACCCTGCATCCTA